>VATE01000348.1:0-11745 GCA_008065195.1 Metschnikowia amazonensis | reverse complement strand
TATATTAAGACTTGTACTTGGTATGAATAATTTTGTAATATTGGTATGAATATTTTTGTCGCACTAGTATGAATAATTTTGTCGCACTGGTATGAATAATTTTGAAAGAGACTGTATGAAACTTTTTGAGAATTTTATTCATACCACTCAAAATTACTCAAACCAAATACAGGTTTAACATACAGCATAACATGAAAACTACTTAAGTTTTGTCCATTTCGGCCGCTGATTGGAGACTCCAAGAATAGAATGTACAGTATTTTGCAAAACTATTCATACCAATGCCAAAATTATTCTACCAATGCCAAAATTATTCACCAGTGCAACAAAATTATTCACCAGTGCAACAAAATTATTCACCAGTGCAACAAAATTATAACCAAATACAAGTTTAATATACAGCATAACATGAAAACTACTTTAGTTTTGTCCATTTCAACCGCTGATTGAAGACTCCAAGAATAGAATGTAAAAGCAATCAGCAAAAAATAAAATTTCTGATTACTGAATTCTATAAAAGTTGGTGTGAAACATTGTGCCATTTGGTTTGAATAATTTTGTCGCACTAGTTCGAATAATCTTGAAATATTGAATAATTTTGCGCACTGGTATGATCAATTTTAAAAATAATGTAACTCCATCACATGAGGAGAAGATTGTATGCAGTCGCACGCGATTCTCACCTCTTAATCCCATTATAGCACCAAGTCTCCTCCTTACAGACCCACTCCTTGCCACACATAATACCCCTGCACATTATAGCTGTGTCTCTATATTCCTCCGGTTCCAGAGATCTCCCCAGTGTTGTTTTGTGTCTCTCACATGTCAGCTCGTGCAGATACAGACGTTTTAAAAGATGTGAAATACCCGCCTCTCCCCAGCGATAAGGACAACTCAAAAAAGAGACCCGAGTCTAGAAAGCCCCTTTCTTGCCAGGGCTGTCGGCTTCGCAAGGTCAAGTGCAACATAGCAGAGGCCAATCCGTGCTCCAATTGTGTACGGCTATCGCTAGAATGTGTTCAGTTTTCTAGCGACATGAGGACCAAGCGGCCCCGAGCGACGTACGTGCAGTCTCTCGAAAACCACATCAAGCAAATCACGGCTTTTTTCGACGACTTGGAAGCTCTCCAGACCGCCGAAGAAAAGGTCCTGTATCTAAGCAGCAGGGCCGGGTTTCTCCAGCTGTGGAGCCAAGGACAGCCTTTAGGGCAGGGCGAGTTTCGGAGCCCAGTGGCTGGCAAGTTTTCCGTTCCAGAACGCAGCAACTCGGCGCAATCGACACATATGACCACTTCGTTGGCCTACAAACCTACCAGTGTGTACCAGAACCATTTCAACCCGCAAAACCCCAGCACCAATACCCAAAACAGGCTCGAGGAGAAGCGCATACTTCAGAAGTTGGCCAAAGACCCCGAAGTGTTGCTTTGCCTTCGTCTTTTCTTCACATGGCAGTACCCAAGCCACAATATGTTTGTGTTCCGGGAATCGTTCTTCATTGACTTCTTCCTGCCCAAACCCAACCTGCTCTACTGTCTGCTGGTGCTCGTATTGAGCTTGTGCAGTTTGGGCTCTCGAATGGCCAAGGACGAAAAGATATACCGCAACTCCATCGAGTATTACCGAGAAGCCAAAAGCGCGTTGTTGCAGGACTTTGAAAACCCGTCCATTACATCCGTGCAGAGTTACTTGCTTTTGGCATTCTACGACATCTGCAACGGCCACTATTCCACAGGCTGGATGCTTCTGGGAAACGCCATTCGAATGGGCTACGACCTAGGTTTCCAGCTCAACCCCGAGGTGTGGTTTTTGAAGAGCTCCACCGAGAAAATCAAGGATCTCGACGTATCGATCCGTTCACGAATCTACTGGGGCTGTTTCATGGCCGACCATTTTATCAGCTTGGTGTTGGGAAAACCATCGCTTCTCAAGCTGTCGGATGCTACCATCCCCGACTCCGAGGACTTGCCCGAATTGGACTGGATCAACGAGTACAAGTACATTCCACAGCACCATGAAGGCACTGAAAAGGCCATTCCCGATACAAACATATCGGTGCCTTTGAAGTACTTGATCAACCTCATCAAGATTCTGGACAATATGTTGAACGACGTTTTCACCAACGACAGCAACACGCACGATGACTACGACCTCTCGCTGCGGCTACTGAAGTTGTTTGAATACAATGCCCAAATTATGGATTGGAAGAACAATCTCCCCTCGGAGATCAACTGGGATCGACAGAATTTGGAACTTACCTCAGACAACCCGACCATTTCCAGCGTTCGCTTCTACTTTTACATCTTGTTGCTCTGTCTCAACCGGCCGTTTGTTGGGTTCCAAGACTCCGAGTTGGGAGGGAAAAATGCCCATCTTTTCCCAGCTACCATCTGCTCGGATGTGATAGATGATTTATTCATTGCCATCAGCAAATTCCAGCAGCTGCATGGGCTACGGTACGCTTCTATATTCGTGGTTTACTGTAGCATTCTTTCCATCTCGGTTGTCCTCTTGACATCTACTAGTCTAGATGCTGTTGGCGAACACAGGTTGAAGTTTTTCTTGAACGTGTTGAGCGAGTGCTCAAGAACGTGGGGGTTGGCGGAGAAATCGCATAAAATGATTGAGAAAAAGCTCCAGAACCAGCACGCCGAGTTTACGAATCTGGAGGATGCTGTGCCTTCAAAGGCACCGGACGGAGTGAAGTCTGAAATGGTTGAAAGCTCCAATATCAAACAGGAAACGCTCGAAGCTGTGCATTTGCTTGATACCCTACCCAACAATGCACTGCTACCGGATGTGCTTCCATCGGCCCACTTACAGGACCAGGGGAGTATGGCAGAGTTTGACCAATCGACCTACGAGTTTTTTGGTGGGCCTCCAGTTTTGATGACTTCAAATTTAGTCAATGAAGATTGGGAAGCTCTTTTTCCTGACTCTATTTTCAGTCATATGTGAAGATGCTGATTAGGATAAGTCTGAGTCTGAGTCTGAGTTAAGTCTGAGATAAGTCTGAGTTAAGTCTGAGTTAAGTGAGATAACTCTAAGCTAATTTAAGCTAACTCTAAGCTAATTTAAGCTAACTCTAAGCTAATTTAAGCTAACTCTAAGCTAATTTAAGCTAATTTAAGCTAATTTAAGCTAATTTAAGCTAACTCTAAGCTAAGAGTTTTAAGCTAGGTTTGGCCCTGCTATTCTATATACTTAATTACGTTTACCAGGATACTCCCAATTGGATGTGTAGCACGGGCGAGCCGGCTGAGCTCTCCTAGTCTGTACAGTGTTTTTCAAAATTATTCAAACGGTGCGACAAATTATTCAAACCAATATTTCAAAGTCTTCGCACTATCTTTCAAATCAAATGGTATAATGTTTCACAACTTTTAGAATTCAATATACAGAAAATTTATTTCTAGACGATTGCTCCTTAATACTAGACTTGGAGTCTTCCAATCAACGGTCAAAAGCGACAAAACTAAACTAGTTTCCATGTTATCTTGTATATAAAAACTTGTATTTGGTTTGAAAGATTGTGGGCAGTGGTGCGAACCTTTTGAAAATTGGTGAATACAGTATTTTTCAAAATTATTCATACCAATGCGACGAAATTATTCATACTAGTGCGACAAAATTATTCATACCAATATTTCAAAATTATTCATACCAATATTTCAAAATTATTCAAACCAAATACAAGTTCTTATACACAAGATAACATGGAAACTAATTTAGTTTTGTCGGTTTTGAAGCATGATTGTAAGACTCCAAGATTATTATGAATGAGCAATCGTCCAGATATAAAATTTCTGTTTACTGAATTCTATTAAAAGTTGGTGTGAAACATTATGCTATTTGGTATGAAAAATTGTCGCACTGGTACGAAAAATTTTGAAATATTGGTATGAATAATTTTGCGCGCTGGTATGAATAATTTTGAAAAGCAGTGTAATTTTTTCGCACTGGTTTGAACCTTTTGAAAATTGGTGAATTTTTTCGCACTGGTTTGAATAATTTGAAAATTGGTGAACAATTTTTTCGCACTAGTTTGAATAATTTGAAAATTGGTGAACAATTTTTTCGCACTGGTTTGAATAATTTAACACTGTATTTCAAAAGTTTTGCACCCATTCGCACATTCTTCCAAACCAATACAAACTGTTATATATATGACATGGAAACTAGTTTAATTTTGGCCTTTGCCCTTGCAAGACTCATAAATGTATATATGAAGCAATCCTCTAGATTAAGAATTCTGCATACTGAATTTTAATGAGTTGGTGTGAAACATTGCTATTTGGTTAAAAGATTGTGCGAACGAACCATTATGAAATATTGGTTGAATAATTTTTTCGCTTGAATAATTTTTTCGCACTGGTTTGAACAATTTTAAACCAGCTCACAAATATTTCAAACCAAGATAAATTTCACACTGGCAAAATCAATCAATCAATAATTAAAAGTTTCGTAAACCCCTAGGGGATTCTGAGATATATGAAAATAAGAAATCAGTTAAACCGTCCGTTTGACCTTGATGGAAAACTCCAATAAACTAAATGAGGCAATCGTAGATAAAATTTCAGAATTGAATTTTAATGAAAGTTGGTGTAGTATTATGCCATTTTGTTGATGATTGTGTGAATGGATGCGAAACTTTGAATTCTTGGTTCTATTCTCTTTTTTTGGTTTGAATCATTTCCGCGCTGCTTTGATCATTCTGTCTAGTTCGAATATTTTGAAAACGTACCTTAGTACACAGTAGGTATTTTTGAAAATACCTTTTCAGTACACAGTAGGTATTTTTGAAAATACTTTTTCAGTACACTTTAGGTATTCGTTAATCATGGTATACGATCAAGTGTTAGATTCTTTGATTATGTCAAGTGCCGATTGTTCATGTATTCGTGCATGATCTGTTGAAGGGAATCAGGTATACTTATATCGGGGTTATACATTCCGGAGTCAAGCTAGACCAATGTTCAGGCGAGCGTTAGTAGGATAGATGGGAATTTTGCATCTCTGAGTTTCAGGGTTGGAGACTGGGGATGCTGCTGAGTTTCTGGCTGCGGTCTAGGGCTCATAGAGGTAGTGATGGGGACCTAACTTTCGACTTCTACTGTACTCTTCTATTTTTACTCGTTACATCTGGACCTTGAATCTACTCTTCTAGTATATTTGAATCTGTTCTGTACTCATTTCCTAAAGTAATCTTCTATCTACTCTTCTACTCTTCTCTTCAATTCACTATAATTTCTATCTACTCTTCTCTTCAATTTACTATAATTTCTATCTACTTTTCTCTCCAATTTACTATAATTTCTATCTACTCTTCTCTCCAATTTACTATAATTTCTATCTACTCTTCTCTTCAATTTACTATAATTTTTATCTACTCTTCTCTTCAATTTACTATAATTTCTATCTACTATATCTTTTATCTATACTATCTCTTACCCACTCTTCTAGTCTATTCTTCTAGTCTACTATTCTACTCTTGTACTCTATCTTTTATTTTCCACTATCGATACTTCTACTATTCTCATCTATCAACTATTGTATCTTCTTTTGTACCTACCCTTCTCTTTATCTGGTCTTCTCTTCTATTTACTCTTCTACCTTCTACTCAATCAACTCTCTTTCAACTTTTATGTTACCTCTTCTACTCTGCTCTTTTCTTCAATCTACTTTTCTCTTCTATCTACTCTTTTCTTATATCTACTCTTTTCTTATATCTACTCGTCAGTCTACTTTTCTTCTCCTTAATCTTGTACCTACTCCTGTACTCTTCTCTTGAATTTGCTATGATTTCTATCTACTCTATCTTTCATCTACTCTTTACTCTTGTATCCTCTTCTGTCTTCTCTTGTATCCTCTTCTACTCTTCTCTTCTGTCTTCTCTTCTATCTCCTCATCTATCTTCTCTTCTGTTCTCTTCTGTTCTTCTCTTCTGTTCTTCTACTCTTCTATTATTCTACTCTTCTACTTTTCTAGTCTTTTACTCTTCAAGTCTTCTAGTTTCTACTCTTCTACTCCAATACTTTTTACCTTCGATCCTTCTCCTGTATCTTCTACTCTTCTGCTCTCTTCTTCTCTTCTATTGTAAATTTTATCTTCATCTTTTCTATCAACTCTGCTATCTTCTACTCTTGTACCCTATTTTTTATCTTCTACTTTTCATCATTTCTCCTATCTTCTTCTCTTCTATCTACTCTTCTGCTCTCCTATCTCTTAGTCTTTATCTACTTTCTACTTTCTACTTTCTACTTTCTACTCTCTCCTTCTCTTCTACTATATCCTATCTACTCTTCTAGTCTACTCTACTCTTGTATCCTATCTTTTATCTTCTATTGTATCTTTTATCTTCTTCTTTTCTATCAACTCTCCTATCTTCTACTCTTCTATCAACTCATCTATCAACCCTTGTATCTACTCTTCGACCTTCTACTCCATCGACTCTTTTATTAACTCTTCTATATCTTCTATTCTTCTACTTCTACTCTATCTTACATCCTTCTATCTACTCTTCTACTTTTCTATCTGCTTTTCTATCAACTCTTCCCTACTATATCTTGTAACTACTCTTCAATATACTCTTCTCCTCAATCTACTATAATTGTATACTCTATTTTCTATCCATACTATGTGTTTATACTATCTTTTATCTACTCTTCTGCTCTTCTCATCTATCAACTCTTGATCTACTCTTCTATTCTTGTACTTTAATACTCTATCTTCTACTCTAATACTCTATCTTCTACTCTAATACTCTATCTTCTACTCTAATACTCTAATACTCTAATACTCTATCTTCTACTCTTCTACTCTCCTTGGCTATTCTACTATATCTTGTATCTACTCTTCTCTTCCATCTACTCTTCTACTTTCTCCTCTTCCATTTACTCTTTTACTCTTTTATCTTATATTTACTCTTCTCTTATTTTCTACTTCTTATTTTCCACTTCTTACTCTACCTTTATTTTCTACTTCTCATTTTTCACTTCTTATTTCCTACCTTTATTCTCCACTTCCTATTTTCCACTTCTCATCTTCCACTTCCTATTTCCTACCCCCTCATCCACTCCTCGCATGGTCAGACTCCACTTCAGGCGAAGAATCCATATCCCAAATACTCTCATCCACAAAGTACAACCAATTAAAACCGTTCCATGAGCTGATGATGCCCACCGCGCAGTACACACTGATAATCATGATCTTCAAAAACTCCAACTTCTTCAAAATTTCAAATCTATGGTTGAAAAGATCAATCAACGAAACAAAAAGCGTCACAGGAATCAAGCCCAAGATGTAGAGCGACGACACGCGGTCCCACAGTGAAAAGTGGTGTTGTGAATTGTATTGGATGGGCGACCGCACCACCTTGCCAAACAAAAAGTAGAACATGAGGTGCCACAAGAATGTGTACAACACCTTGACAAGCCATTCCTCGCATGTAAAGATAAGTGGGAATAGCGACACGTGGCCACACGCCACTAAGAGGTTGAACGAGCTCAACAAGCGTCTGTCACGGGTCACGAGGAACAGGCACGGGAAAATCACCAAGAGAATGGCCTTCTCGTGCACGTGCCAGCCAAAGAGGAAAGATGCGTAGCCACAGAGCGTTAGGGCGCCCACAAACCGCTCGAAATTGGGCTGGATGAAGAGCGGAATCAATGCCATCACCTGGTAGAAGAGCGTCAAGAGAAATGTCAATTTGGGCGTGATAGTGGGGAGAATGAGAAACTCCACATCGCCCACGATTCCACGTGTGGACAGATTGATGAGCTGTGACACCTTCAACGACGCCGGATTGAAGTGTAGAGCCTTCTGGAGTGGCACACGTGCCAATGGGATTTGCTTGTACACCTGGATCAAGCAGCGGTCCATAAACGAGTACACAGCCCAGAAGTTCGGGGCCCAGTAGGCGTGTGTGAGGCCACGGGAAAAGGGGAAGAGCCGGTCTAGAAGCTGGGGAACCACTCCATGGTAGATAAAAGGTGCAAAGGCAAGCAGGAATATGGATATCACCACCGCTGCGAGCTTAGCCATATTTGCCCATTTCACCAAGCGCACAGCATTATGGCAGAAGCCAAACTTCGTATCGTAGGCAATGTTCAAGGTATATGCCTGAAGCAAGAACACGAACACCGCAGGAGCCAAGTAGAGGTAGATGTGCTTGAAACAGAGCAAGACACTGAATGCGACTGCACACACCACATGGCGATGAAGCCGCGCAGCATTAATCATCACCACCAAGATCCCATACATCATGCCATTATACTGGAAATGCATATGGTCGATGATAAACAATCCTGGAGACAAGATCAAGCTGCAGGCGATTGTTCTTGCGCGGGTCTTCTCCGCCACCAGTTTCGTAGTATCCACATACCATTGAAGAGCAAAGAGTAACACCAACTCGGAAAGGACCACCGAAGCCCTTTGGAAATACACCGTAGGAAGCAGATATTGACCCTGTGACACCAAATCCAAGCACCCATCTGCCTTCACAAAGGGAGGCACGAGATATGATAACATGAACTCGAAGTATGCGAAAAATGGTGGATAGTCGAGCGTCCACTGCGACGTTGTATCAGTATACCACTTCAGAAGCGGTAAATTATGAGTGAGAGCCATCCAGTTGCGGTGCACCTCGAAATCTGTGGAGTGATATGCCGTAAAGAGAAGAGCTTTGAGGGGGAGAGAGACCACCCATATGCGGGTCAACGATCCATTCGCTAGAGACATGACAGAGACTTCACAGGAATGTCTGGAGCTAGGTTTAGTATTTGGTATTTGGTATCTGTTATCTGGTATTTGGTACCTAGTATCTAGTATCTGGTCTCTAGTATCTGGTCTCTAGTATCTGGTATCTAGTATCTGGTATCTAGTATCTGGTATATGGTATCTGTCCCTAGTACCTAGTATCAAGTATCTAGTATCTAGTATCTAGTATCTAGTATCTTTCCCTAGTACCTAGTATCTGTCCCTAGTACCTAGTATCTGTCCCTAGTACCTAGTATCTGTCCCTAGTACCTAGATCTGTCCCTAGTACCTAGTATCTATACTAGACCTAGTACCTAGTAGTCAACTATTATGTGAATTCCTAATCAAATGTCAAAGGAATAATACAATTCTCCACCTTATCAGCTTTTGCTTATCCTGTTCAACAAAATCCTTTGAATAGTCTCCTCAATATATAGTCAATGATCCAACTAATCTATACTTATCTGATTAATCTGGTCAATTCCCAAAGTTGATCTAGTTAATGTTTGGCTATGCTGTTCAGTTCCAACTAATATATCAATATAGTTATGTGCCAATTGGATATACCAACGTACTAGAGTACTAATCTATGTGCTATGTGCTATATGGTAGCGAAGTTATAGTCGGTAGTGCGAATTCAGTGTACGGTGTGAGCGCACTTACACCCGTGCACCGGCATCTCTCATCTCTTAGTATGCTTGCACAGAGGATTGCAGACGAGGCCAATTCATGTTTTGACCTGGTTTCACTCAAGGCAGCTAAGCCTGGCGTGCGGCTGAACGGTGTGGCAGAGTGGACCGTGCTTGCGGCCGTGGTGGCTGTGGAGAAGGACGTTCCTTCGGTCGTGACTCTCGCTACCGGCGTGAAGACGATGCCCAACGACATCCGGACCTTCTCTGAGGGCACTTACGTGCACGACTTACACGCAGAGATTCTTTGCCTTCGGGCTTTCAACCGGTACCTTGTGCAGGAGGCCACGGGAGAGGTGCCGTTGAAGTACTTGGAGAAGCCTTTGGGGCCAGGCCTGAAGCACACTTTGCGGCGGGACGTGCTTTTGGCACTTTACATTTCCGAGCCTCCGTGCGGTGATTGCTCCATGGGAGAGCACCCGGAGGGAACCCGCTGGGAAGGGAGGGATAAAATGGACAATGTTATTGGAAATGGTACTCACATTAGTGATGGTCACGTGACCGGTCACGTGAAGCGCCAGAAACTTCTTCGGGGCCGTTCCCACTTCCACGACGTGGGTCTTGTACGTACCAAGCCCGGCAGGCTTGATAGTAAGGTTTCGTACTCCAAGTCATGCTCGGACAAGTTGGCTCTCAAGCAGTATACGGGAGTACTTAATGCGGTGCTGAGCCTCATCATCGACCCTGTGCATATCTCATACTTGGTCTTGGACTCCTCCAAATTCAGTGCAGCAGATTTCCAGCGCTGCTTCGAAACACGTCTCCCCTCGAAGCCGCCCTTTCCACTTCAATCGCTTCCCTTCTCCAAAAGTAAATTTGCTTACTCAAAAAAGACTGACCGTGTGCCCCTGCCGTCAAGTACAGTGTACTATGCCGAGACCAAGAAGGGACACGTGATCACAAATGGTGTTAAAAATGGTGGTTATGTGAAAAACAAGAAACCGAAGCCTTCGGCATATAGTGACGTTTGCAAGAGGTCTCTCTGGATGCAGGCACGAGCCCTTCTTCCCGAGTATGATACTTATTCTGCTTTAAAATCGAGCAATGCGGAGCGGCAGAAGTTGAAAGAAGCTATTCGCAGTGAATTAAGTTCTTGGCCTCGATCAACCAGTGATGATCTTTTCAGTCTCACAAAGCAGTGCACTCTGGAAGAAATAAAATATATGAAACACTGAAGAAATAGTGAAATACTGAAGAAATCGTGAGATACTGAAGAAATGAAACACTGAAGAAATGAAACACTGAAGAAATAGTGAAACACTGAAGAAATACTGAAACACTGAAGAAATACTGAAACACTGAAGAAATGAAACACTGAAGAAATACTGAAACACTGAAGAAATAGTGAAACACTGAAGAAATGAAACACTGAAGAAATACTGAAACACTGAAGAAATACTGAAATACTGAAGAAATACTGAAACACTGAAGAAATACTGAAACACTGAAGAAATAGTGAAACACTGAAGAAATGAAACACTGAAGAAATACTGAAACACTGAAGAAATACTGAAACACTGAAGAAATGAAACACTGAAGAAATACTGAAACACTGAAGAAATACTGAAATACTGAAGAAATACTGAAACACTGAAGAAATACTGAAACACTGAAGAAATGAAACACTGAAGAAATACTGAAACACTGAAGAAATACTGAAACACTGAAGAAATACTGAAACACTGAGAGAAATACTGCACTCTAGAAGAAATACTGAAACACTGAAGAAATACTGTATTCTGGAATAAATACTGCACTCTAGAAGAAATACTGAAACATTGAAAGAAATACTGCACCCTGCAAGAAATACTGAAACACTGAAAGAAATACAGACATATTCTCTTACATCCGGTCATAATCTACACTCATACTACAGTATTTTTCAAAATTATTCATACCAGTGCGACAAAATTATTCATACCAATTTTCAAAATTATTCATACCATACTCAAAATTATTCATACCATATTCAAAATTATTCAAACCAAATAAAAGTTTTAACATACAGCATAACATGGAAACTACTTTAGTTTTGTCCGTTTGGCCGTTGATTGGAAGACTCCAAGAAAATTGTATATAAGTAATCGTCCAAAAATAATTTTGTGATTACTAAATTCTATTCAAAGTTGAAACATTATGTGATTTGGCTTGAATAATTTTATCGCACTAGTTTGAATTTTATCGCACTAGTTTGAATAATTTTGAAATACAGTATTTTTCAAAATTATTCATACCAGTGCGACAAAATTATTCATACCAAATACAAGTCTTAATATATAACATAACATGGAAACTACTTTCG
>VATE01000330.1:0-12885 GCA_008065195.1 Metschnikowia amazonensis | reverse complement strand
TAAGAGTAATCTTCCAGATATAAAATTTCTGATTATTAATTCTATTAAAAGTTGGTGAGAAACATTATACCATTTGGTATGAATAATTTTGTCGCACTGGTATGAATAATTTTGAAATATTGGTATGAATAATTTTGTCGCATTGGTATGAAAATTTTTGAAAAATACTGTATTCTAAAAAGTTCGTACCACTTCGCACATTTTTTCAAACCAAATGGTGAAACGTTTCGCACCAACTTTTTAGAAATCAATACTGAAATCTTAGGCTAGAGAATTGCCTCATGCACACATTTAAAAGTCTTCCAATGAAGAAACTAAAGTTGTTTCCATGATACATTGTGTATTAAAATTGTGTTTGGATTAAATAGTTTTGGTGTACTGGTTGAATAATTAGGTGTACTGGTTGAATAATTAGGTGTACTGGTCGAATAATTTAGGTGTACTGGTTGAATAATTTAGGTGTACTGGTTGAATAATTAGGTGTACTGGTTGAATATTTTGTCGCGCTGGTTTGAATTTTGAAAAACACTGTACTTCTTCGCACATCCCTCAAATCAAATACAAGTTGATACAGTCTTTTTCAAAATTATTCATACTAGTGCGACAAAATTACTCATACCAATATTTCAAAAATATTCATACTAGTGCGACGAAAGTATTCGTACCAAATGGCATAATGTTCACACCAACTGTTAATAATTTTCAGTAATCAGATATTTTATATCTTGCTGGTTGCTATTACACTTTATTCTTAGAGTCTTCCAATCAACGGCCAAGCGGACAAAACAAAAGAAGTTTCCATGTTATGCTGTATATTAAACTTGTATTTGGTATGAACATTTTTGTCACTCGTATGAATATTTTCGTTGCATTGGTATGAATAATTTTGAAAAATACTGTACAGTCTTTTTTAAAACTATTATACAAAATTAACGAGTGCGAAAAATTATTCAAACCAATACTTTAATTCGTACACCCCTAGTTGTGACATACGAGATAACATTTAAAATATCAGTTTTATTCGTTTTGACCCGTGATTAGAAGACTACTAAATGTAGTACATACGAGTCAATTATTCAGGTTTTAATTCCAAAATATTAAACTCTATAAAAGTTGGTGTATGCCATTTGGTTTGAAAGATTGTGCGATGTGGAAGGAAAATTTTGAATTATTGGTATGAAGTATTGTCGCGCTGGTTGATTAGTTTTGTTGCACTGTATTAATGAACACTCCCGCACGTGATATGTTTCTGATATGTCTGGTAGCAGGAAACATTTTATATTTAGATAAACTTGATCCACTCTTATAAAGTGGGCAGTGCCCTATGTATTGGCCTTTACTAAACTGATCAGTATGTCATATCGCTTTTGTGGGGATTAGGGCAAGTGTGAATACTGGATAGTCGAGGTGCGTGAATGGTGCACAGACTTTAAGTTGGTGCCAGAGGCCTATCGATGAACGTACATTGAGACTAATAGAACATCTGCGTAGTTGATACCTTCTAATTATGTAACTGTATTAAGTTGTGACCTTAAACAAAAGGTACAACTAGCATGCAAAAAGATTGCAGCACCACAATTTCACACATGGTCTCCCACTGCATTACTCACTGTGGCCCTAAGTGGCTTAACTAACGTTGATCGGACGGGAAACAGTGGTTTCTACTTGGTATGGCCGCAACCGAAAGTAAATTTATTATGTCTTTGGAGTATATACGTTACACCACAGGTATTATGTACTCCAGACGGACTTCTATTTCAGATATTGAAACCGTTTTACAATCACACACCAATTATCTGTGTGGTAACGTTTCTGGCACCAAATTCGGGCACTAATTACACTACTTTTAGACTTTTCTTACCTTAAAACATGATACACAGAGAATCCAACATTATTCCGACAGTTTTAGTCTCTTATACTTTTCATACTTTACTTTGCTATTCTTCAATCTCTTAACTTTTCACTATCCTAAGTTTTCTTAATTTTCTAATCTTTTTTCTTTTGTTCTCTTGAGGTTGAAACGAATGCGATACAGTTTTTTAGTATTCAAACCAGCGCACAAAATGGTTCAAATCAAGAAATAAATGGTTCAAACTGCGCGGATTCAAACACATTGCAAAAATATACAACCAATAAATGAAAATTCAGTAATTGTAAATTCAATAAATGAAAATTCAGTAATTGTAAATTCAATAAATGAAAATTCAATAATTAAAATTGTTCCTTCTTTTAAACCAATTTCAAGCCGGTATTCAGGATGACAAGAAACCATTTCAGTTATTCTTTTGCCCCTTGAAAATTCCAAATGTAATAGGCATCCTAAGGTTCAGAGTTGATTACAATGATTTTCAAAATTATTCAAACAGTACAAATTACTCAAACAGTACAAATTACTCAAACAGTACAAATTACTCAAACAGTGCGACAAATTATTCAAACCTTTTCAAAATTTCGGACTACTTCACACATCTTTAAACCAAATGGTATAGTGTCAATTTTTATCAGAATTTATCAGAATTGATTCAGAAATTAAATCGAATAATTGCATCATGCACTACATTTAGAGGGTCAAGTGTCAAACGAATGAACTAGCATCCTTGATATCCTATATACACAACTGTATTTGGTTTGAAAGAATATTAAGGGATGAAACTTGAAATTGTTAAATTGTTCTGAGTGTTCAAAACTATTCAGACCAGTGCGGAAAAATATTTAATCATATTGTATTTTTACTATGCCGCTGTCAGATCCACCTTGGGTATTACACTACCCACTGGCCCAAATTATAGCTACGCTGTGCGATTAGTGGAGGAATCACGATAGACCCCGTCTAACGCGATACATGCACGTGATCTCCTAAAATACAGTCGCCTTGACCAGTTATGGCTCACTACAGCCACTTTCATAGCAGCCAGCCACCATAACAAACAGCCAGCATTCGGGCTGGCTCGCCCTTGGACTATATAATTACCTAGATTCCCACTTATTGGGAATGCATTAACGAATACACACGTGATAGGTAAACAGACGTTACTAAAGAATCTAACAGTACAAGTTTTAATATACAGTATAACATGGAAACTACTTTAGTTTTGTCCGCTTAGGCGTTAATTGGAAGACTCTAGGAATGGTGTATAAGAGCAATCGTCCAAACATAAATTTTCTGATTACTGAATCCTATTAAAAGTTAGTAGGAAACATTTTCCATTTGGTATGAATAATTTTGTCGCACTGGTTTGAACAATTTTTCATTTGGTTTGAATATTTTGTCGCACTAGTTTGAATAGTTTTAAAACACTGTAATTTGGTGTGAAATATCATTAGTTTGAAAAGTGTGCGAAGATGTTGAATTAGATTGTTTAATTGGTGGAATCGCGCTGGAATTGTGAGTGGTGCGTAAGGTCAGAACTGGGTCCGAACTGGGTCAGAACTAATGCTCAGTTGACAATGTGTAGATACTATACAGTGCTCAGAGAGTAATCTCTCGGTGAAACCAGAGTTGCAGTTGTACAGTTTCTATTTTATAAGTACATCGATACAAGAGACGAGATGGTATTCCGAACCATCTGTAACCTTTGCGGAATAGTTATATGATCAAGTCAAGGAAAACTTAGGTTATAGACTCCAAGGAATTAAATGTAAACTCCTGACATGTGAATAATCTCTCCTATGTTTTTAATACCTTCTTGAACTCGGCACTCGTGGATTCATAACTTTGTAGATGGATTGTGGATTGGATTGTTAGACTGGATTGGATTGTTAAACTGGATTGGATTGTTAGACTGGATTGGATTGTTAGAATCTGGATTGGATTGTTAGATTCTGGATCTGGATTGGATTGCACATATTTACTTAAAATCACTCTGTAGATGGATTACTCCTACATACTACATTATTTTCACTCCTACAACTTCACTTCTGCACTCTTCTTCCCTTTCCAGATCTCTTGTGGAACTTGCGCGAGCCCAATTCGGAGTTGACGCTGCGATCCAAAAGTCCGATTTCTTTGGCTAACGCCGTGCCAAGGTCCACGCCAAACTTCTCCACACGGGCCAAGTCCTTTTTGGCAGCGGTGGCCAGACCGTCGTCGCCGAATTTCTCTGCCCGTTTGATTTTCTTGGTCAAGTGCTCTATGGCAAGCTGCTTGCGCTCGTCTGCTGTCAACACCTTGGGCTTGGGCTTTTCTTGTGTGGCATTGGTACTGGATTCGCTGACTTCCGGGTTGGTTTCGCTGGCGTCAGCAGCTGGCGATGTTGGCTTTGGCTCGGCTCCTTCTTGGGCCTCCACTCCGTCCACTTCTGGCTTCTGCTCCGTCTCTGCAGGCGCTGGGGCATCTTCCTCATCCAACTCGGCACCCAAATGTGCAGCGGCTTCATTCTCGGTCAATCTGGCCACGAGATCTGCCTTCTTGCCTTCTAACGAAAGACCTTTCTCCTTCAACACATCTTTTAGCTGCGCCACGGTCATGGACGAATATTGCGACATGGTGCTGGGTGTGTGTTTGGACTAGTGCTTGCTGAGACGTTATGTCCACGCGTATGTACAGGACCGCCGCGTGAGTGAGGCCTCTCTCCATGTACGCGTTGCGATTATGAAAGTTGAGGTGGGCCTATGATAGGGGAGTTAATGCAGGACGGTACGGCAGTTAGCATAGGAGTTAGTATACGAGTTAGTACAGTACTTGATCAGGTTTGGTAGAAATACGGTACTGAACTTTGAGCACGTGACGTAGATCACGGGAGCTACGTCACGTGACGTATGTACAGGATACACGGCATTCCAGTTGCTTCAGTCGTCCTAAACTGCCGTAAACATCTGTAGAGTTATTTAAGTTTTTACACTACCTGAACTGTTTGCTATTTATTCAGAAGTAGTAGTTACAGAATATTGGGGTATCCTCTATGTACCCTAGATTACTTAGGAGTCATTCTTTAGTGAGTGAAAACAGGTGCAAGTTTAGTTCGTTGAGTTCTATTCTTTGACCCTTTTTGAGCTTATCTTTGAGGTCCTTTTGAGATTATCTTTGAAGTCTTTTCAACTAGTATACTAGACTAGTTAGTACTTTTGCTAGCACTTCTGGACTGTACTTGATAAACCCGTACCAGTCAAGTGATTCAGCAGTGTCACACCAGTATTCAATACTGATTCCAAAATAGTACTTCACCTGATCACCTCCTAACCATGTTGTCGTTATAGTGTTCTTCAAAAATATTCAACCAGTGCGACAATTCTTCAACCAGTACGCCTAATTATTCATACCAAATACACGTTGCTATATACAAGATAATATGGAAACTAATTTAGGTTGCCGCTTTCGACCGTTGATTAGAAGACTCCAAATGAATATATATGAGGAAATCCTCTAGACTAAGATTTCAGAGTATTGAAATCTAAAAAGTTGGAAACATTATGCCATTTGGTTTAAAAGATTGTGCGAAGTGGCACGAATTTTTTTAGAATATTGGTTTGAATAATTTTGTTGCGCTACAGTGTTTTTCAAAATTATTCAGACCAGTGCGACAAAAATATTCATACCAATTCTCAAAAAGTTTTGTACCACTTGGCACAATCTTTCAAACCAAATGACGAAATGTGGCACACCAACTTTTTCAAAAATCTAAATCTAGAGAACCTTGTATTTCCACATTTGGGAGTCTTTCAACCACGGGTCAAAAGGGCCAAAATTGGACTATTTTCTATGATATTTTGTATATAAAAACTTGTATTTGGTTTGAATAATTTTGAAATATTGGTTTGAATAATTTTGTCGCACTAGTTTGAATAATTTTCAAAAACACTGTATTTTGAATTACCTTGAAAAACACTCCAGTGCGACAAAATTATCCATACCATATTCAAAATTATTCAACCAGTGCGACCATTATTCAACCAAATGATAATGTTTCACACCAACTTTAATTAAAATTAAATATTTAAAATCTTTATCTCGTGCATTGCCTTACATGCACTATTTTTGATAGTTAAGGGTCAAAGCGAATGAACTAGCTTCCTTGCTGTCCTGTATACAACTTGTATGGTTTGAAGAATATTCAATGGTACGAGACTTGAAATACAGTATTTTTCAAAATTATTCATACCAATATTACAAAATTATTCATACCAATATTACAAAATTATTCATACCAAATACAAGCTTTAATATACAGCATAACATGGAAACTACTTTAGTTTGTCCGTTTAGCCGTTAATTGGAAGACTGCAACAATATTATATATAAGCAACTGTCCAAATAAAATTTCTGATTACTAAATTCCATTTTTTGTTGGTAGGAAACATATTCCATTTGGAATGAATAATTGTCGCACTGGTATGAATAATTTTGAAATATTAGTATGAATAATTTGTCGCACTGGTTTGATTAATTTTGAAAAAGACTGTATTGGAATGAATAATATAATGACCGAACCAAGAAAAAAGACATAATCTGAAAAGTTTTGTACCACACAATATTTCAGCCAAATGGCATTATCCCATCAAATTTTCATATATTCAATATTCTAACCTCTTAAAATATTATGATATTTGGGGGTCAGCGCTAAATGACGGACTGAACTAGTTTCTTCCATCCTGAAAAAAAGTGGTGGTTTGAAAGATTGTGAGAATGGGTGCGAAACTTTTGAATCACAGTGTTAAAATTATTCAAATCAATATTTCAAAATGTTTCGATCACTTCGCACAATTTTTCAAACAAATGACGAAATGTTTCACACCAACTTTTAATAAAATTCAGTATTCAGAATTTTGAATCTGGCAAATGCTTAAATGTTCTTCCAATCAACGGTCGAAACGGAAAAACTAAAGTAGTTATAGGTTATACTGTAGATTAAAACTTGTATTAGTTTGATAGATTTTGTTGCTTTAGTTTAAATGATTTTGAAATTGGTTTGAATATTTTGTGGCAGTAGTTTAAATACTTTTGAAATTGGTTTGAATAATTTTGAAATTAGTTTGAATATTTGTCGCACTAGTTTAAATAATTTTGAAATTGGTTTGAATATTTTGTCGCACTGGTATGAATTTTTTGAAATTGGTTTGAATATTTTGTCGCTGGTATGAATTTTTTGAAACACTGTATCATACTCACTATTCCACCTGTGAATGTACTAGTATGGTCAAGGTCCAAATGTTGCTCCACTGCTAAGTCATCAAGTTCCTTGGATCACCATCAGCTAACGACTTGGTAGTCTCAATCTTCCAGTATCCAATGGTAGCGATTTTTGCTTGGTCCATGACTTTTCCCTAGGTTTATGACTTTTCGCGAGGATACTCATGCTTTCATACTAATTCGCATGTCAAGGTACAGCATCACAGGTTACACCACAGAAAGGTTTATAGAATTCTCTGTGGTAGGAGAGATGATTGCCGAAAATTCTAGCGTCCAAGCTTCAGATTGAACATTGGCTTCTTCATTAAACATTCGCTTACCTTTTAGCCAACAAATGCTAATTGGTATTGGGTCACTGTTTTGTATTGTCAGCAACAAGAGTTCTTACTGATCCTCTTCTCCTTATTGTTGTCCCATAGTTAATGGATTGGTTCTGTGGACCCTGAACCAATCACATCGAATAGATAGCTTAATTTCAAATTGTAGTGTAGATGACACAGTCAAAGTACCTGAATCCTATGCTTCACGTCAAGTACCTGAATCCTATGCTTCACGTCAAGTACCTGAATCCTATGCTTCACGTCAAGTACCTGAATCCTATGCTTCACGTCAAGTACCTGAATCTTATGCTTCACGTCAAGTACCTGAATCCTATGCTTCACGTCAAGTACCTGAATCCTATGCTTCACGTCAAGTACCTGAATCCTATGCTTCACGTCAAGTACCTAAATCCTGTGCTTCACTTTCAATATCCCCTCAATCAATGGTTTCTTGTGGTAGTCATCTTTGAGATTTAAGATTTCTTCGTCACAAATCTCACCAATATGCCTTAGAGTCCACTACCAATATCAAAATCATCACCGTGGCACACCACACAACCATACCACCCACAATAAAGCGAGACGCAGGAAACTTGTCTCTGCATAGCGCCCGTTGCACGGAAAAATAGCGGAAAAGCCCGGATAAAACAACCAATATCGAGAACACTCCCGCCAAAATGCCCAAAGGCCGGCCAAATGTTCGGAGAAATGCAATCTTGTCACCTTGGTTGAGCTCTAGCACGTGATTCTTGTATAGAACCTCTTTGGCACGGACTTGTATCGTGTACATCTGAAGAAACGCCAATGCTAAAGCCATCATCATGAGAGCAGTCCGGATCCAAGCCAAATATGTTCTTTCATTTGCAAGATGGTCACGAGCCACCAGTCCATTATTTTGTAATAGAAGAGAGGACCAGGGGAAGATATTTTGGTGTGTATTTGAATTATCCCTTTCTTGGCCATTTCCATCATCTCCTCCTCCATTTGAATTATTCCCTTCTCCATTTATATTCCCTCCTTCTCGTCCATTTCCAATATCCCCTCTATTTATATTCCCTCCTCCATTTCCATTATCCCCTCTATTTATATTCCCTCCTCCATTTTCAGTATCCCCTCCATTTACATTCCCTCCTTCTCCTGACCTCACTTGTTCTCGTCCCACTCCTCTGGTCCCCCTATTCCCGTCGTCACCTCCAGTCACCCCTCCAGGCTCACTATTCCGACGGCATATAGTGATGGTTCGACGCCGTATTAAAGGTGGCGTCTGCTTATACCCCCGATGCCTGGCTTCTTTGGCGTGAGGAGTCATGAGGATATGGTTCTTATCAACGCGGTAACTACTGTGTAGTCCTTATCAGTGCGGCAACTTTTAGCAGTATATGCAGGATCCCGTACATCCCATATCGACTAAGCAAAGTTGATAATCCAAGAACAGACAATTACTTAGGCAATTATTTAGGCAATTACTTTCAGAAATTAGAGAGATTGTTGATCATCAAAGGATATTTCCAGGAAATTGTCTCACCTTATATAACATCGGTTGTAGATGGATTGAGGTCATTGGCTTATCAGATCTCAAGCATAGAGTCCTTATATTTGAAAATTAGAAGACTAAAATTTCTATAGATGTGTTATTTATGGAGTCATTGAAGATCTATATTCCCGTACCAGTTTACACGAGAATTCATTATGAGAGATCCTTACCAGGAGTTCCTTGAGACATGTAGACCAGGTGAAGAGTTGGTTTCTGTTAGTGTACACAGTTACCAGATATAGGACTAAATTTATGACTCAAGGCTTCAGTAGCAGAGTGAAGAAAAGGTTCGAAGAAAGGATTGTGGTCTTCACTCAAAGGCACATATACAGGATTGATGTTGTTGATTTAACTCCAGAGAAGATATTCCGAGTATTTTTAAAATTATTCATACCAGTGCGACAAAATCATTCATACATTATTCAAACTAGTGCGACAATTATTCAAATCAATATTTCAAAATTTTCGACCACTTCGCACAATTCAAACCAAATGTGGAAATGTTTCACACCAACTTTAATATAATCAGAAACTTTATATCTTTACAGAAATACTACTCTTGCGTGTTCTAATCAATTTCCAAACGGACAAAACTAAAGTAGTTTTCATGTTATGGTATTAAAACTTGTATGATTTGAATAATTTTAAAATATGCTTGAATAATTTTGAAATATGCTTGAATAATCTTGAAATATGCTTGAATAATTTTAAAATATGCTTGAATAATTTTAAAATATGCTTGAATAATTTTGAAATATGCTTGAATAATTTTGAAATAACTGTATTAAAGCAGCGCGAAAATTCACAAGCAAAATTTAAGAAGCTACTAATTCAACCTTCGCAGTCTTTCATACCAAATGGCATAATATTTCATTCCAATTTGAAATTTAATATTTAGATATTTTGAATCTGGAGAATTGCTTCTTATGAAGGAGTTTTAATTCTTCCAATCAGGGTCAAATTGGATGAACTGAAATGGCTCTTTTCATTCTAACTTGTTCGAAACTCTGACAGTGATTTTCAAAGTATTAAAGAGCGCGCAATCTAATTCAACTACAGTGCTACAATTATTCAACCAGAAAATATTCAAACCAATACACTATTTTCAAAATTATTCATACCTTATGTCAAAATTATTCAAACCAAAGGGCATGATGTTTCACACCAACTTCTAATAGAATTCAGTAATTAGATTTTTTTATCTGGACGATTGCTTGTATATGCTATTCTTGGAGTCTTAACGGTCGAAACGGGCAAAACTAACTAGTATCCACGTTAAGTTATATATTAAAATTTGTATTTGGTATGAATAATTTTGTCGCACTGGTATTTTAAATTTTGTCGCACTGGTATGAATAATTTTGAAAAATACTCTATTTCAACGTACGTACCGTGATATTCTTTCAAACCAATACAAGTTGTTAGGACAACAACGAAGGTAGTTCATTCGTTTCACACTTAATCCTCTAAATATAGTGCATGATCTTCGATTTAATTTCTGAATCAATTCTGATAAATTCTGGTAAAAATTGACTTGCCACTTGGTAAACATTTGGCGAAGTGGTACGAAATTTTGAAACATAGGTTTGAATAATTGTCGCACTGTTTGAACATTTTTGAAAACACTAGGCTTCGCACATATTTTAAACCAAATGGTATATATTTCACACCAACTTCGAAAATCAATATTAAAATATTTTGAATCTGGAGATTTCCTCTATGACTTGAAGTCTAATTAAGAGTGAAAAGGAACGGAATGAACTGGCTCTTTTCATTCTAACTTGTTCGAAACTCTGACAGTGCTTTTCAAAGTATTAGAGAAGCGCGAATCCACACTAGAAAATTTAACAAACCAATTCAAATTTCGCACCCATTTGCACAGATTTATATTGTTTCCCTTTGAATTCGATATTCAGAGATCTAGAGAATCGCCTCAAATTCACTAATGAAAAATTCTAATTAACGTTAAACAAATGAACTAAACTAGTTCCTTGTTATCCTGTATAAAACTTGTATTCGTTTTAGGTTGTGCCATGTTAGATGCTTTAGTACGTTTGTTTACCTATCATGTGCGTATTCGTTGATGAATTATAAGTGGGAATCTAGGTAATTATATAGTCCAAGGGCGAACCAGCCCTAATGCTGGCTGCTTGTTATGATGCTGGCTGCTTGCTATGATGCTGGCTGCTTGCTATGATGCTGGCTGTAGTGAGCCATATCTGGTCGAGGCGACTGTATATAAGGCGATCACGTGTTCTGGTCGTATTAGACAGGGTCTACCGTGATTCCTCCACTAATCGTACAGCGTAGCTATAACTTGGACCATTGGGTAGTGTAATACTCAAGGTGGATCTGACATGCCAAGCGAAACTTGAATTAGATTTATAATTTTGCCAATGTACAGTCTTTCGAAATTATTCATACCAAATGGCGTAATACTTCACACCAACTTGTAATATTCAGTATAGATATTTTATATCCTGCTGATTACTATTTCATTCTATTCTTGGGGTCTTCCAATCAACGGTTGAAACGGACAAATTAAAGTAGTTTCCATGTTATGCTGTATATTTAAACTTGTATTTGGTATGAACAATTTGACAAATACTATAACACTGTAGCTATATATACTATATACTGAAAAATACATATATATTTCATTTTTTCTTAATTTTGTTAAATATTTTATAATAAAACTAAATGAAAATTTTCCCTTGTTTAATCAAGATTTAAATGTTGCCTTATTTAGTACAGTCTCTTTCAAAATTATTCATACCAAAGCGACAAAATTAAATATACCAATATTTCAAAAATTTTCATACCAAATCGACAAAATATTCAAACCAAATGGAAAATGTTTCACACCAACTTTTGATACTTATCAGTAATCAAATATTTTATATCTTGCTCATAGCTGTTACATTCTATTCTTGAAGTCTTCCAATCAACGGTCGAAGCGGTCAAAACGGTCAAAACTAAAGTAGTTTCCATGTTATGCTGTAAATTAAAACTTGTTGGTTTGAATAATTTGAAATATTGGTATGAATAATTTTGTCGCATTGGTATGAATAATTTTGAAAAATACTGTAATATATTTATGATTAACCAAATTAGAAAAAAATTATATTTTCAATATATCTCTATATTGTTATATCTTAATCTTTTCTCTTATCTCTACTATTTTTATCTATCTTTATTAAAGTAATGTTTAGTTTCTTCTTCGTCCTTTCATGTATGATAAATTTTGTATTGTTTCTAATTTGAATTGTTTTCGCGCTTTAAACCATTTTATTTTTTTTTGACGCTAGTTCGAAAACTTGAGAACACTGAAGACAACTCAAGAATCTGTAGCATTACATTAGTAATTGATAGATTAGTACAGTATTTTTCGAAATTTTCAAACCAGTGCTCAGAAGTATTTAACCAATATAAAATTATATAAACCAATTACAAGTTTTAATTTACAGCATACAGTATTTTTCAAAATTATTCATACAATGCAACAAAAATATTCATACCAGTGCGACAAAATATTTATACCAGTGCGACAAAATATTCATACCAAATACAAGTTTTATATACAGCATAACATGGAAACTAGTTTAGTCTTGCCCATTTCGACCGTTAATTGGAAGACTGCAAGAATAGTATATATAAGCAACTGTCCAAATAAAATTTCTGATTACTAAATTCCATTAAAGTTGGTGTGAACATTATGCCATTTGGTTTGAATAATTCTGAAATATTGCTTGTCAGATCCACCTTGGGTATTACACTACCCACTGGCCCAAATTATAGCTACGCTGTGCGATTAGTGGAGGAATCACGATAGACCCCGTCTTCGTGATATATGCATGTGATCGCCTTAAAATACAGTCGCCTTGACCAGTTATGGCTCATTGCAG
>VATE01000253.1:2417-18776 GCA_008065195.1 Metschnikowia amazonensis | reverse complement strand
TGAATACTATTACAAAAGTCCCGTACTTGTTAGAGTTATTGAAGTCCAATCATGTATCAGTCCCTCTGTACCAGACTGTGTGTTCCAACGCGCAACACGAAGATGTACAGGTGTACGGGTGAGTGAGGTTTCTCAATTTGCACCCACTTCTCTGTGCGCCTGCTCGTATCACCATTGCTCTTTCCACCTTGCTATCAATGAGTCGCAGAAGAGACTACCTCAAAACAGTAGAGCCGCTTGATGTGGAGTTGATCAACACCAAAATCTATAACCTCCGCAAAATCGTTAACCACGTTGGCTACGATCACTACCGTGCAGGAATCCACATCCATCCGGCGGTGCTGCAGTCCATGAACATCCGGCTCAATGGGCTCTGCAACGATATCAGTCCCTGTGATTTTTCCCAGTTTCCACTGGCTCTTTTGAAGAGTTACACGACGGAACGTACTGGAGCAGAGTCCGTGATTCCTCAATATTATTGCACTACAGAAAGAGAAGCAGAAGCGTTTCGCTTATTTCTTCAGTACACCATGCCAAGAACTTTGGCTTTTGTCAGGGCCAAGATGCGTAATGGGGAGCAACTTTCAGACATTGGAAGTCTTTTTTTCTTTCCCTATGAGCAGATCTTCAACAACCGCAATTTCATAGAATGCCCAATAAAGCCTGAAGAGGGACGATATAAATGGGGGCAGGAGTTTAGGGGTCATGAAGCATGGCGATAGATGGAGAGGATTTGGAAGTCATGAATCATGGTGATAGATGAAGAGGATTTTGGAAGTTTCAAATTACACTTTAATATTTGCTTCAAGTCTGATAACAGAGTGTAGAGAACCTACTTTGAGTGAGGCAAGTCAGCAAGGTATAACTAGGTAAGAAGAGAGAAGTTCTGAGAAGATCTGGGTAAGAAGAGAGAAGATCAGAGAAGAGAGAAAAGATCAGAGAAGAGCGAAAAGAACTCAGAAGTTCTGTAGAGATCCGAGAAGTTCTGAGAAGTCCTGAGATCTCTCAATCAGTCACCATGTTATCAAGTTTGTCATTCTGCATTATCAATTGCTTTCAAATAAACCACACAACCTAAGCTCATCTACCATCAATCTTAATCTAATTCTGATCAAGAGAGAACATACTAACCAATACAACAAATTCACCATAATCCCATACATTCCAATCCAATAGATAAGTTCCTGTTTCTGTATACTCACTTAAATTAAATATCACTTCTTTCTTACTCATGGTATTCAAACAGTCAATCTCTATTACTCTGGATCCAAATAGTTACCTCACATTTGTGTCACTTTTCGATACTCGCGATTCAATAAACTCGCAATTGGCCATTGTGAATTGTAACGGTCTTTCCAAGAAAATGAAAGTGCAATGTTGGAGTTGGTGTCATCTTCAGCTTGTGTATTCACTGGAACATAAAATAAAGAGTCAAAACGATCAGCAATTCGATAACAGATTCTCCGAATATCTGTAAGTGGCATATCCACCAAACGTTTTGCAATCACCTTTCCTCTGAGGATCATGGCCGTATGCTGAACTAAATTCAATAAACTCGCATATAATTGGCGGTGGTGTGCTTCGTGGGGACTCAACTTCAAAATAGTCATCATATCCTCATCGGAAAATTCCGAATTGTATGTGAAAATAAGCTGGATTAGCGCCGTGTCTTTGATTTCACAGAAGGCATTGGCATTGAGAGACCGGAACACCTCGTAAATTCTCTTACGCCTTACTTTGGCCTCTTCAACTTTAGTCATGAAGGGATCTGCCACAACATCTTCTTCTTCTGTACAAACTTCAAAGTCACACTGAATAGCCATGTTTCTGGAGAATTGAATTTGTGATGGTGTGAAAGATAAATGGGTGCAAATCCTGCACACGCCACCATGCAAGAACATTTGTGAATGAGAAAATACTCTTTATATTATTTTAACACTATTATTCATGACAATCAATAACGTGGCATCCTTTGCAGAATTAAACTCTTCTCTTTCTATCAATTATAGAGAAAAAATCCTTCATCCACAGTCATTTGCTCATTTTCATTCGTTATGGCCAAACTCTCGGGACCTTTTTGATTTGGACTCTATTGTGATTTCTATGAATAAAAAACTTACTGCAAAAAATCACTTTTTAGAATCAAATATGGGCGAAATACTTGATTATGATCGTTTTTTGGTCCACTGTGCTGGTGAAGATGAAGAAAATTGTCGTATGAGAGATGCAAAAGTTGAACCTTTTGATTTTATGACATTGAATCCAAGTTCAGATTTCCAAAACGAGCTTTTTGATCAAAAATTCGTTTTTCCACTAACAAAAGCAAAGAAGTTGGCGTTTCTTCGTCACATGAGGGATATGGATCTAGAACACGATCTGTGTATGGATGATATATGGAACTGGAAATGAGTATGGATGATAAATGGAACTGGAAATGAGTATAGATGATATATGGATCTAGAACATGAGTATGGATGATATATGGATCTAGAACATGAGTATGGAGAATATATGGAACTGGAAATGACTATGGAGAATATATGGATCTAGAACATGACTATGGAGAATATATGGATCTAGAACATGAGTATGGAGAATATATGGATCTAGAATATGACTATGGAGAATATATGGATCTGGAATATGACTATATATGATAGTATGGACTGTACCATGCATCTCATCACCAGTAAGGAATAGTGCCCTAGAAATTGGGGCCTGATTGTGACTGCAGTTCCGTAATTAAGATCTATTCGAAATGAAAATATCCACTATGAATAATTTTTTTTATGGAGATTGACCATTAGTTCAATTGTCAGATACAGCAAACATCTGTTCAAAACTGATCATTATGGAATAATGGTCAAGTAATATGGTTGATATTAGTTTCAAATTGTCTGTCAAACCCCAATCAAATTCAATATAATTAGTATATTATAGCCTTGCACAGGGAATTATTTCAAGAATATTTAGATTCAGACATTTTTAAAGTCGTTCCTGCCACGAACCATTCAGCAATGTTTCATAAACTCAGAACCAGACTCAGACTTAATCTTTAAAAGGTATATCATAGCTACTTCTTGCTTGGAAAAGTTATTCACTAAAAGAAGTCCACGTTTCTATAAAAGTCTAACATGAACCTGATTGCAACTCTGCTCACTGATATGAACTAGAATCCCTGATTCCTTCTTCACATATCAACTAATATCTCGGAATTCTTGTACCTGATGAGTACATATCTCCCTAATTCTCTGTTATTCACTGATATCCAAGAATTCTTGTTCACTGATATCCCAGAATTCTTGTTCACTGATATCCAAGAATTCTTGTTCACTGATATCCCAGAATTCTTGTTCACTGATATCCAAGAATTCTTGTTCACTGATATCCAAGAATTCTTGTTCACTGATATCCAAGAATTCTTGTTTACTGATATCCAAGAATTCTTGTTCACTGATATCCAAGAATTCTTGTTCACTGATATCCAAGAATTCTTGTTCACTGATGAGTAGCAATATCTCTCATTCCTTGTTCACTGATACCCTTGATTCGTGGTTATTCAGTGATGTATCCCAGAATTTCTTATTCTTCACTAATGTGTATAACTATCCTTGATACCATGTTCAGTGATATCCCAAAATAACTTGTTGACTAATATGAACTAACCTCCCTCATTATATATTATTCACTGATATCCCAGAATTACTTGTTCACTAATGTGAACTAGTCTCCAAGAATGTTTCCGATATTTACTGATATTTACTAATATCCCTGATTCTTTGTTCTCACTGACATCCTTGATTTTATATTCTCACTGATATCCTTGATTCTTTGTTCTCATTGATAATCTCCCTGATTCCTTGTTCACTGATGTCTAAAAATCCCTGATTCCATGTTGCTCACTGATTGTACCAAATCCCAGAATTCTTGTTGTTCACTGATATCCTTGAATTGCTTATTCACTGATATGAACTAGTATCCTGACTCCTTTTTCATTGATATGAACTAATCTCCCTAATTCTTTGTTATTCACTGATATTCTTGTTTCCTTGTTCAGTGATATCCTTTGCTTGATATTCACTGATATGAATAATCTCCCAGAATTCTTGTTCACTGATATGAATAATCTCCCAGAATTATTGCTCACTGATATGAATAATCTCCCAGAATTATTGCTCACTGATATGAATAATCTCCCAGAATTCTTGCTCATTGATATGAAAAATTTCCCAGATGCTTTGTTGTTTGGTGATCTCTCTGATTCCGTGTTATTCACTGATATCCTGGAATTCCTTGTTATTCACTGATGTTCTCCCTGATTCTTTGTGGTTCTGAGGTGTATCCCTGAATCTTTTTATTCACTAATCACCCTGATCATCTGTTATTCACTGATATCCCTGATTTATTGTTATTCACTAATATGAACTAACCTCCCTGATTCTTGGATCTCACCGATAATCTCTCTGATTTCTTTTTGTTCACTGATAATCTTTCACTTATAATCTACCCGATTCTTTGTTGTATAGTGATCTATCCCTGAATTTCATGTTGTTCATTGACATGAACTAATATCCCTGATTTTGGTTCAGTGATATCCCAGATTCCTTGTTGCTCACTGATGTGTACCAATATCCCAGATTCTTTATTATTCACTGATATCTCTGATTCCTTGTTCACTGATATGAACTAATCACAAAGAATTCCGCACTGATAATCGTTCACTGTAATCTACCTGATTCGGTTTTGTTCAGTGATTTCCTGATTCCTTGTTCAGTGATATTATGATTCCTTGGTCACAGATATCCCAGAATTCCAAGTTGTTCAGTGATACTCTCTCGGATTCCGTGTTGTTCACTGATATTCCTAATTCTTTGTTGATCAGTGACGTATCCCATATTATTCCATAATCTCCCTGATTCTTTGATATTCACTAATCTCCCTGATTCTTTGATATTCACTAATCTCCCTGACTCTTTGATATTCACAAATCTCCCTGATCCCCTGTTATGCACTGATACCCTGATCTTCGATAATCCCCCTGATCGTGATCCTCTGGTATTCACTGATATCACCCAGATTCTTTGTTATTCACTGATATCACCCAGATTCTTTGTTATTCACTAATATCACTAAATTCCTTGTTGTCCACTGATCCCTGATTCCTTGTTGTTCAGTGATATCCCCGATTTTTGTTCACTGATATGAACTAATATCCCAGAATTCCTTGTTCACTTATATGTATTAATATCCCAGAATTCCTCTCTGTTCAATGATATGAACTAATCTCCCTAAATTCGTTGTTATTCACTGATATCCTTGATTTTTTATTGTTCACTGATCATCCTCATAATTGCTGTTCTTCACTGATCCTTTGCTCACAGATATTCTGATTCCTTGTTCAGTGATATCCTGATTCCTTGTTCACCGATACCCAGATTCCTTGTTCACCAAAACCCTGATTCCTTGTTTACAGATATCCCAGAATATCTTGTTGTTCAGTGATAATCTCTCTAATTCCTTGTTGACTGATATATCCCTGATTCTTTGTTGTTCAGATATATCCCTGATTCTTTGTTGTTCACTGATGATGGTTTACCGATAATCTCCCTGATACTTTTCTGTTCAGTGAAATCCCAATTCCTTGTTCAGTGATATCACTGATTCTTTCTTCACTGATATGAACTAATCTCCCAGATTCTTTGATATTCTCTGATATCTCGATTCCTCTTGTTCAGTGATATTCACTAATCTCCCTGACGCTTTGTTGGTCAGTGATGTCCCGGATTCTTTGATATTCACTAATCTCGCTGACTCTTTGTTGTTGTATTTTTGAATTCCTTGTTCGCTGATGATCGTTCAGCGATATTCTCCCTGATCCTCTGTTATTCACTGAAATCCTTATTCTTCGTTTTCACCGATAGTCTCCTGATCCTCTGTTGTTCCCTGATGTGTACCAATATCCCTGAATTCTTTGTTCAGAGATGTATCCCGGATTGATTGTTATTCACTGATATCCTCAAATTCCTTGTTGTTCAGTGATATCCTGATTCCTTGTTCACCCATATGAACTAATATCCTGTTATTCACTGGTATCTTTGAATTTTTATTGCTCACCGATAATCCCCTTGATTTCTTGTTGATCACTGATGAGTAGTAATATCCCTGATTCTTTCATATTCACAGATACCTTTCCGTCCTGGCTCTTCAGTGATATCCCTGATTCGTTGTTCACTGATATGAACTTCCCAGAATTCCTTGTTGGTCATTGACATGAATTAATCTCTCTGACTCTTTATTTATCACTGATATCCTGATTCCTTGGTGATATCCTGATTCCTTGTTCACAGATATCCTGATTCCTTGTTCAGTGATATCTAGATTCCTTGTTCAGTGATATCCTCATTCCTTGTTCAGTGATATCTAGATTCCTTGTTCAGTGATATCCTCATTCCTTGTTCAGTGATATCCTGATTCCTTGTTCACTGATATCCTGATTCCTTGTTCACTGATTTGAATTAATGTCAGTGAAATCCTTGTTGTTCAGTGATATCCCAGAATTCAATAGTCACTGATCTTCATAATATCCCTGATTCTATTATTCACTAATTTCTTCCTTCACTAACATCCCCCTAATTTCTTCTCCTCTCTTCTCCATGACCTCCAAACTAAACGTTTTGTAAGAACTCAACAGGGACCGACATCTGTTAGTCTTATATTGGACGTCTTCCTTACGTCCTATAGTTTATCATGGTATGTATTGAACCTAGAATAGACGACGAACTCCCTGATTTATCCCAGGGAGGAAAACCTCGATGTTATATACACTGGGTGTATGCAACCCTGCATGTACATGAAACACAAGCACGTTATATGCAAGTGTTACCCGACCGGGATACCTTGCATCTCAGTATCCTTGTGAAATCGTTTCCTAACACGTTTTTCTCGCGACACTACCCCCTTTATACTCCCAGCCCCCTGCGCATGGCTGCAAATCGCCCCCTCGCCCTATAAATACAGGCCCGCGCTCCATCACCAAAGCCGCCATCAAAAATTCATGGGTGTACGGGTGCGCGTGAGGACGGCTGCGAGCGGCCGTTCCGCTTCAAAGTCATCGATTCGTCCCCTCCAGCGCCATCCAAATGTCGTACGCTGACGTTCTCCAAAGAGGTGAAGACTTTCTCTCAGAATACCCCCGGACTGCATTCTGGTGGAATTACGCCTCGCATGCGACGTGTTTGGGCATGCTTCTTGCGTCAAAGGGTCTTATTAATCTCCTTTACAATCCCCACATTCATCATGTGGACCGTTTGGATGCAGCTTTGGCCCGAGCTCGAGCAGAAAATCGGTCTCTTTTGACAATCATGAACCACATGTCGGTGGTGGACGATCCGGCGGTGTTTTCCATGCTTCCAATGCGCTTTCATACAGACATCGATACCATTCGCTGGGGCTTTGGAGCCCACAATATTTGCTTCTCCAATCAGGGCTTGTCGTGGTTTTTCAACCTTGGAAAGATCTTGGGCACAAAGAGATTTGGAGAGGGGCCTTTCCAGGCTTCGTTGGATGCTGCCATCCGTATCATGAGTCCAGATGATACCTTGGACTTGGAATTGAGCGAAAGACAAACTCAGATTGATTCTTCGAACGCAGCTTCTTTTTCGGCCCTTGCCAGAAATGTTACTCCGCTGGTGGATTCAACTGCGCCCTTGATGAAAAGGTCTCCGTTTATCCGGACCAAGACTTCGTGGTTCCACGTTTTCCCCGAGGGTTTTGTTCTCCAGCTCGAAAAGCCCGATAACAACTCCATGCGGTATTTCAAATGGGGCGTGGCACGACTTATCTTGGAGAGTACACGAGCTCCCATTGTGGTACCGATGTTTTCGTGTGGTTTTGAGAAAATTGCGCCAGAAGAAAGTGCTGCTCAAGGCATCAAAAGATGGCTTCCTCAGAACATAGGCGCGGATATACATCTCATTATCGGGGAGCCAATATCGGACGACAAGATCCTGGATTACCGGCGATGCTGGGAGAAGTTGTGTGAGGAAAAGGGAGAAAGTGGAGGTCTGGACTTGAATGCAGAATTGAAGCATGGCAACGATGCCCAGAGCCTCCGTGCAACCATTGCTGCAGATTTACGTGCGCATGTGTTACAACTACGTGAAAAGCTGGGATTTTTCAAGGCAGAGAAGGCTAAATTTGCCGATCCTGCATTTTGGAGAGAGTACACAGTTTCAGAAGGAGCTAGTGACGAAACGGTGAAGTTCATTGGGCAAAACTGGGCCATCAAGCGACTTCAGAAACATTTGCCAGAATATGACGAGAAGACTTAGGACGATGAGAAGTTGATGGTAGAGGGGATGGATGGAAATACAGTTTATGGGTATGTCAATTTGTGTTGACAGTTTATGGTAGTCAATTTGTGTTGACAGTTTATGGTATGTCAATTTGTGTTGACAGTTTATGGTATATCAGTTTCGTGTTGAAATACAGTTCTATGGGTATATCAATTTGTCTTGAAATACAGTTTATGGGTTTATCAATTTCATGTTGAAGTACAGTTTTATGGTATGTCAATTTCGTCTTGACATTTCTATGGGTATATCAATTTGTCTTGAAATACAATTTTATGGGTATATCAATTCGTCTTGAAATACTGTCTAAAGGGTATATCAATTTGTCTTGAAATACAATTTTATGGTATATCAATTTGTTTTGAAATTATGGGTATATCAATTTCATGTTGAAATACAATTTTATGGGTATATCAATTTCGTCTTGACAGTTTTATGGGTATATCAATTTCATGTTGAAATACAAATTTATGGTATGTCAATTTCATATTGAAATACAGTTTTATGGTATATCAATTTGTTTTATATTATGGGTATGTCAATTTCGTCTTGACAGTTTATGGGTATGTCAATTTTCTCAATGAAAATCTCATTACGCATTTCTCATTTTCAAGTCGCACTGGTCGCGCGAAACTCATCTCCACCAAGCTGAATTCCAATTGTTACTCCCTTTTCTTGAAGCCAGAATTAACAGAGCCGTTTTAATATTTTCTGGTACATCCCAAAATCTTCAGATTCATTCAGAATCATGATACGTGGATTTCAGAAGGGATTCCACCAGCCCTTCCAAAAATGCCTGGCTCTCCACCCCCTCCAAAAATGCCTGGCTCTCCACCCCCTCCAAAAATGCCTGGCTCTCCACCCCCTCCAAAAATACCTGGCTCTCCATACCCGAACTCCCTTCACACACCCCCCAATCAATCTTCGAATATTCCCCATTCGACAACGTCACAGATCAAATATCGATCATAGCCTACTGCAGCATATCAACAGATCATCTCTTCCAGAGCTCGTTTCTGACATTAACCATTATCTTCGAACTACGGAGATGGCCGATAATCTCCGGCGAAAAGTTCTTCGGGCCAAATGTCAAGAGTTGTTAGTGTATGGACGGCAAAAGGGTGTTTCTCAGGATTATTTCCGAGCTCTTAACCGGATTTTCTTGCATATACGTCAAGAGCAGGGTCAAGATCAAAAAGATCAAAAAGATCAGAAAGATCAAAAAGATCAGAAAGATCAAAAAAATCAAAATATCTTCAACAATGAACAACTTCATGAACTTTTCAATATTGCAGTTCCCTTCTTTCTTCAACAAAATCTTCCAATGTCCCCATTCATTCATATCTTGGCAGCAGATTTTGTCAAAGATGCAGAAAAATCTCCCTATCCTACCATGACTCTTGTAAATATTGTTCGTTTGGGAACTTTTTTACGAGACTTTGATAGCAGTTTTCTGAATATTCTCCGCTTGGATGTTCCCAAAGATTTTCTTTCCAAACTTTTAGGTGAAATGAAAGCTAATAATGAACTCAAACTTGATGTGTTTAAAAGCGTGCTTAAGACAAATTATATCACCGATGATCTAGCGTATTTGTTTGTGCAGTACGTGGAGGAATTGTTCAATGAGCGAAATCCCAACATTCACGAATATTTGGATCAGGAACGAAATGTGGCGCATGTGCAGGAAGTATTGAATCAAATTATTTCCCAAGATTTTTCTTTACATGCTAGTTTGGCATTACTTGTGCTAAAATCATCCATGAACTCAGTGACGTGTAATATGCAGGACGTGCGAAGTATTGACAAGCTTATGAAACGATTTAAGGAGAGTGAATGTGAATGTATAGAGGATGAGAATGTGGAGACTATACTTTTGGAATGTTTGAAGAGGGGAAATGAATATATGGAATTTATTAATAAGGTGTGTGGTAAGATTACAAGTGGGGATTTTTGTGAAGAGACAATAATGAAGGTGAGGATAATGGAGGTGATAATTGAAGGGAGAATATCAGGAAAGATGATTGAAGGTCTAGGAAATTTGATTGAAGGTTCAGAAAATTTGATTGAAGGTTCAGAAGATTTAATTGAAAATTCACAAAATTTCATTGAAAATTCACAAAATTTAATTGAAGATCCAGAAAATTTAATTGAATGCCCTCAAAATTCGATTTCTCAAATTGCAGAAAAACTACAACAAATCTTACAAAAATCAAATCATCTTCACTCAATTCTCACTTTTTCCATACAGGCATTGGTCAACATACAGGAACCTAATGCCATCAAAATTATCTTACATCTCCATAAAATCCTCAACCATGAAATATCTCTTGATTGCTACAAACATATGATTGAATATGTGTCCCAAAAAGACCCATCCAAAGCATTTGACATGTTTGATGAGTCCACCAAATCAATCAATTGGAGAGATGCCATTGATCCTTCTGTTCCTTATGTCTTGAATAAGCTCATTGTTCAGATGGCAAAAGATATCAATACGCCATTGAAGGAGATGTTCCGGCGATTCAAAATAGTCAGGCAAAATCATCCTAGTGTGTGTGATGCTGATGCGCTTTATTTTCTTCTGAAACGCATGTTGGAAGAGGAATGTGTTGGCGATGTGATTGAGTTGTTGAAGAGAGAATTGCCCAAAATCGATAAGGACTCTATTCCCAAAGTGCAGGTGGAAGGGACGTATTGCCAGGCACATCGGAGGTTATTTGAACTTTTGCATGGGTTTGTTTTGACTTATGAGAACGAAGAGACCTATGAGGCCAACTGGGTTCTCTATGGTGAGCTCCACAAGTATTTCCAGGTGCCTCATTCAAGCTATCTCCCCACCATGAAGTTTTTCTGCGGGAAAAACCGCTTGAATGCAGCGTTGGTGATGTGTCGGAGAATGAAGATGCTCAGCGAGCTTCACGGCGCCCACAACGGCAACTTGCCTCCTCTGCGTGATATTTACATGTACTTGTTTGATGTTTTTGGCGATAATCTCTATGAGGAGGGAGTGATGGAAGTGCACGAGTACTTGAAAATGGACACTGCCATGGAGAGTCAAGATATTGAATTGCAAAACTCCATTTTGAATGCATACTCCAATCTTCAGGATGTGGGCAAGGCTCACGATTTGTTTCTTTCCATGTCGGCCAACACCAAGGAAAACGGAGGAATCAACGAACGTACTGCGCAGATCATGCTCAAGACCTTCACTTATAGCGATATGAAGTATGTGAAGCAATTCTGGAATCGGCTTTCCGAGTACGGAGTATTTCCCAACCACGATATATTCAAGCAATACTTGATTGCACATTCTTATTATGGGATGGTAGACCAGGCGATTGAGTTGGCTTACCAGGCTGATGAGTTCAATCTCGAATTTTCTCTGGACATGTTGATGGCCATGCACAACTATTGTTTAGATGCAAGCAAGCAGAAGGAGGTAGCGGAATGGGGCAAGAAGACGTATCCGGAGAAGTGGGAGGAACTCAAGAAGTCTGGAAGTTTGATTACTGCTTCGGGCTATGTACCCGAAACTCTTTTGCTTGAAGAGAGGTACAGTTTAAATATCGACTAGAGTGATAGACATGAATCTAGAGTTTTAATATATGTCAATCAGATTTTTATATCTGGACGATTGCTCTTACATACTATTCTTAGAGTCTTCCAATCAACGGTCGAAAAGTACAATTTAAAGTAGTTTCCATGTTATGCTGTATATAAACTTGTATTTAGTTGGATAATTTTGTTGCTCTAGTTTATTTGAATTACTGGTGATAATTTGTCGCACTGGTGTGAATTATTTGTACCACTTCGCACAATCTTTCAAACCAAATGACATGATGATTCACCCAACTTAATTAGATTAAATAATTTAAATCTTAAAATAGAGGTTTGCATATATATAGTATTCTTGAGTCTTCTAATCAATAGTGGAATCGGACAAAACTAAGGCAGTTTCCATGTTATACTTTAAATTAACACTTGTATTTGGTTGAATAATTTGTCGCACTGGGCTGAATAATTTGTCGCACTGGGCTGAATAATTTGTCGCACTGGTGTGAATTACACATATAGAACATACGGCAGATAAGAATATAAACAATTCGACATACAAGACTCTCCTACGACACGATTCTTAGTACAGGGTTTGGATGAGGCAGCAACCATACAAACAATTCTAGCACTCTAACTACACTACTACACTACTATGTATTAAGTAGAACCTAGATATTTAATACAGACTACCACATCGACTGTACTAGGTAGACTAATTTCTACTTCTACAGTGATTCAGAAGTATCCAAAATAGCGCGAAAACAATTAGAAAAAGAATAGTTTAACCATAGACTTATGATCTAGAGTGATAGACATGAATCTACAGTGATAGACATGAATCTAGAGTGATAGACTTATGAGTCATATAGTTTCACGCTATATGGCAGGTGACATTCTGAGTATGAAGAGATGTTGAAATTCTAGGTGTCAAAATTAGAACTAATAGACAGAATACGATAATATATATCAGTAAAGTGACTGCGATCAAGTTCTAAAACTACATCAGCGCGCGAAAACAATTTACCACACTAATATTATTCAGTGTTTTCAAAAATATTTAAACTAGTGCGACAATAATTCAAACCAATTGCAATATACAAACCAATCTCAATATTCAAACCAATTCCAATATTCAAACCAATTTCAATATACAAACCAAATTCAATATTCAAACCAATTTCAATATTCAAACCAATTTCAATATTCAAACCAATTTCAATATTCAAACCAATTTCAATATACAAACCAATTTCAATATACAAACCAAATTCAATATTCATCTAGTGCCACAATAATTCAAACCAATACCGATTTTCAAGATTACTCAAACCAAATGGAAAATGTTCACACCAAATTTAATACAATTTAGTAATCAGAAAATTTATTTGGACGATTGCTTATATACGCTTCTTGGTATCTTTCAATTAACCGTTAAGAGGAAAAATTTAAAGTAGTTTCCATGTTATGCTGTATATTAAAGGTTGTATTTGGTTTAAATAATTTTTAGTGGTTTGAATATTTTTTCGCACTGGTACAGTCTTTCAAAATTATTCATACCAATATTTCAATTATTCATACCAATATTTCAATTATTCATACCAATATTTCAATTATTCATACCAATATTTCAATTATTCATACCAAACACAAGATATGCAGTAAAACTTGGAACAAGTTTCGTTTGCTCGTTTATACTATTGATTGGAAGACTTAAAGAATATTATCTAAGAGCAATCGTCAAGATATAAATTATTTGATTACTGAAATCTATCAAATGTAGGCGTGAAATATTACCGGTTTGAATAATTTGTCGCACTAGTATGAATATTTTTGAAAAAGACTGTAGTGCGACAAATTATTCAAACCAAATGGAAAATGTTTCACACCAACTTTTAATATCAATATTCTGTAAACTAAAATCTGAAGATTGCCTGATTTAAATATATAGGGGTCTTATTAAGGGTGAAACTGACAAAACTAAACTAGTTTCCATGTTCTCTATATTGAATCTTTTATTTGGTTTGAATAATTTTGAAATATTGGTATGAATAATCGCACTGAATAATTTTGTCGCACTGGTGTGAATATTTTCGAAAATACTGTATGAATAATTTTCGAAAATACTGTATACACTGTTTTTCAAAATTATTCAAACTAGTGCGACAAAATTATTCATACCAAATGGCATAATGTTTCACACCAACTTTAATGGAATTTAGTGATCAGAAATTTTATTTGGTCAGTTCCTTATATATACTATTCTTGTAGTCTTCCAATCAATGGTCGAAACGGGCAAAACTAAACTAGTTTCCATGTTATGCTATATATTAAAACTTGTATTTGGTATGAATTATTTTGTAATATAGTATGAATAATTTTGAAATATTAGTATGAATATTTTTGCGCATTGGTATGAATAATTTTGAAATACACTGTATAGTATGAATTTTTTTGTCGCACTGGTATGAATAATTTTGAAAAATACTGTACATGAGGCCTTGGAGGATGATGGTTTGTTCTTCTTGCAGTATGCTGGTTTGAGAAAGACTTGGCAATACGAAGATTTGAACTGGGGCTTGTTCATGAACAAGTGCATTTTCCCCGGTGCAGATGCATCTACTCTATTGGCTTTCGTGGTTTCCGCTTTAGAATCCGCCGGTTTTGAGATTGTCACAATCGACAACATCGGTGTCTCTTACTCTGCCACGTTGTGGAGATGGTACAGAAACTGGATGGGCAACAAGGACAAGGTTGTGAGAAGTATGGAATCAAGTGGTTTAGAATCTGGGAATACATCTTTGTTCTTCCACAATCACTTCTAGACAATCCGGAGCAACCTGCTACAGTATTTTTCAAAATTATTCATACCAGTGTGACAAAATTATTCATACCAGTGTCACAAAATTATTCATACTATTACAAAATTATTGATACCAAGTACAAATCTTAATATACAGTATAACATGGAAACTACTTTAGTTTTGTCGCTTAGCCATCAATTGGAAGACTCTACGAATGGTATATAAGAGCAATTGTCCAAATATAAATTTTCTGATTACTGAATCTATTGAAAGTTGGTAGGAAACATTTTCCATTTGGTATAAATACTTTGTCGCACTGGTGTGAATATTTTTGAAAATACTGTATATGATTAGAAGTCGTACTCAATTTCAAATAAATACAAGTTGTTAATCAGTTTTTATTCAGTTGTTGGATATAGGATAATAAAATACAATCAATTCTTCTTTGACCTTGGAAGAATCCAAATGTACTACTGTAAGATGCATTTATGGAATCCAGATTTAAGATAAAATATTGAATTATACAATTTATGCCATTACTTGGAAATTGTGCGAATGGTGCGAAACGTGAACTACAATTTTCATACTTTAGACCAGCGCGGAAAAGATTCACCAAGTTCAAACATCAATCATTACTTCAAGGATTAATTAAAAACGTTGGTGCCACTCCACACTTCTTTAAAACCAAATGTTATTCAAATTATAATATAAAAGGGCCATCAACATAAATACTTTTTATTTCCTTGGAACTATACAATCTTAAATTAGGTATTTTTTTGGTTAACAATTTCCGAAATATTAATAAAAAACATAATTTGTAATAGAGTATATTTTTACATAAATATAAAACCAAATAAGAAAAATACAAAAAATATTAACAAAATCATCTTTCCCCCGCACCTTTACTATGATATTTTTTACTCCTCCTGATCCTGATAAGTTCTTATAACTGAATACCAAAATAACTCACTTTGATCCGTTTTGCCTTGAAGGAAGAATGTATATATTCAGCAATTCTACAGATGTATTAATATTATTGAATCCATTTACAGTTGTGTGATTTCAAATCTGGACATGGCTCAGATCAATGTTCGCGCTTCAAAAAAATAGTGTTTTCAAATCATTCAAATCATATTTAAATTTATATGTTTCGCACCATTTTGTACAATATTTCAAACCAAAAGATAGTTTTACACCAACTTTATAGAGGTCAATACTATGCACGTATGTGGAAAATCGCTTATTCTATTCTGGGAGTCTTCTAATTAATAGTGGAAAAACAAAACTAAAGTAGTTACATGTTATCATGTAAATTAAGAAATGTATTTGGTTTGAATAATTTGTCGCACTAGTTAAATAATTTTGAAATTTTTCGCACTAGTTAATATATTTTGAAAATATTTGAATACAGTACTTTTCAAAATTATTCATACCAATGCGACAAAATTATTCATACCAGTGCGACTAAAATATTCATACCAATATTACAAAATTATTCATACCAATATTACAAAATTATTCATACCAATATTACAAAATTATTCATACCAAATACAAGTTTTAATATACAGATCAACATGGAAACTACTTTTTTTTTTTGCGTTTGACCGTTGATTGGAAGACTCCAAGAGTAGAATGTAAAAGCAATCAGC
>VATE01000291.1:0-16003 GCA_008065195.1 Metschnikowia amazonensis | reverse complement strand
ATTAAAACTTGTACTTGGTATGAATATTTTGTCGCACTAGTATGAATAATTTTGAAATATTGGTATGAAAAATTTTGTCGCACTGGTATGAAACATTTTGAAATATTAGTATGAATAATTTTGAAAAAGACTGTATCAAGTTCACATTTTCTCAGATTCAAAAATTTCCAAATTTCCAAATTATCAATTTCCAAATTCTCAATTTCACATTTCCTCAGATTCAAAATCTTCACATTTTCTCAATTTTAAATTTCTCAAATTTCACATTTTTTGAGGTTCAAAATTTTCACATTTTCACATTTTCACATTTTCTCAGTTTCAAAATTTTCACATTTTCTCAGTTTCAAAATTTTCACATTTTCAAAAGTTTCTCACTTTCACATTTTCAAATTTCTCAATCTTCAAATTTTCACATTTTTACATTTTCGCATTTTCACATTTTCATATTTTCAAATTTCTCAATCTTCACATTTTCTCACTTTCACATTTTCTCACTTGCTCATTTTTTCACTTGCTCATTTTTTCACTTTCTCATTTTCTCACTTTCACATTTTCTCCATCACATCTCCACCTTTGGCAGTAATCTAAATCTCTTCTCCAGAGTACGTTTTATCCCTCCCCAAACTGTATCGTACCAATGGATCATCTGCTCAAAATTTGTTAATTTCTAAATCTCTTAATTTCTAAATCTCTTAATTTCTAAATCTCTTAATTTCTAAATCTCTTAATTTGTTAATTTCTAAATCTCTTAATTTCTAAATCTCTTAATTTCTAAATCTCTTAATTTCTTAATTTCTAAATTTCTAAACTTCTAAATTTCTAAACTTCTTCAGCACTTCCTAATTCTAAGCAACGGCTTGCTCCATCACCTCCGCATCCGCAGCCCTCGTCACTTGGTCCACTTGGCCCGCCTGGCTCAAACGCATCTCATACAACCGAACCTTCTTGCGGATCCGCTTCAATTGCCACTTGATAGGCAAAAGCGGAATATATCCGTTTCTCTCCTCCACCATCTTGAGCCGCAACCACCCCGCAACAAACATCCAGTAGCCAATGTACAGGTACACACTGCCATAGGTGGCGGTGTTGGTCCAGCCCACAATGGCGTTGGCCACCATCCACCAGCCATCCTTCAACCCATTACAGCAGTTCACGTGCCAGATGGTATTGGCCACGTCATAGGATCCGGGCCCGCTGCCGGTTTCCGAAACATCCAAGCCACCGCAGCGCCGCACATACTTTTCTAACTCCAAGAACCAAACACCCCTGCTCATGAGCCCAGCACTGACCACGTACAAAAAGCACGTCAGACAAATAAGAAAATATTGGAGCGACATTTTATTGCCACCCTTGTAGAGAGAGAGTCCGATACCGGACCCGAGCAAAACACCTGCCAAAACAGCCAATGGCAATGACGTCAATGGTTGACTCATTCCGATTCCACCAATAAACACCACAGCCTCGAGGCCTTCACGAAGAGTAGTGACAAACGGTAAAATTGCCAAGAAGTACTTTTTGCTGAACTTCTCTCGAGGAGCCTTGTCTGAATTTTCTCTTTCAAGTTCATTTTGTCCATTACTGGATCCACTATGGCCACTTTCTTGTAAAGTATCTGAGATTCCTTGAGTAGAATTATTTCCTTGAGTAGAATTATTTCCTAGAGTAGAAATATTTCCTTGAGTAGAATTACTTCCTTGAGTAGAATTGATTCCTTGACTATTTTTTGAGTTATTCCCCTGTGTACTTTCTAAGGTATTCCCAAAATCATCCATCGGCTCGGATATCTTGTCTCGGTTCTCATTTGCATATGCATCTCCAAGTTTGATCCACCACTTGATCTTCATCACCTTGTTTATCCGTAAAAGACCAACACCCATTATGGTAATAATCACGCTGGAGAGAAGCGAAAAAACACCCTCCCAAAGCCGCTCGGTGTACGACCACAAATCCGTCTCGATAAAGTAAAAACACCCGATGAATACAAGCCCAATGAGGAAGCAGATTCCGAGGCCCATGATGGCCCCTAGCCACACTTGGAGTCGCAAGCCTTGGTTTATCTTCCGGATTCGGGCATCTTTGGCGGCCTGGACTTCATCCGAGCCACTTAACTCTGAGGCTTGGTCACCATTTGGAGGCTCTCTTTTGTTGATGAACGAAAGGAGCACCGAGATAATAATCGCAGTTTCCAAAGTTTCTCGGAGAATAATGAAAAAGATCTGGATGGAGAAATATCGCGAGACGTCAACCATTGCTTCTGTAAGTGCTTAATAGTAGAGTGAGGTGAGTTCGCGGAACCTGGATAAACGAGTGCTCGAAAATGCAGGACGTCACATGACGCATTCAGCTCACTGCACTCCAGCTCACTGCACTCTCAAGTCTCACTCCACCTCACTCCACTTCACTTCACTCTCACCTCACTCCACTCCACTTCACTCCACTTCACTCCACTTCACTCCACTTCACTCCACTTCACTCCACTTCACTCCACTTCACTCCACTTCACTCCACTCTCACCTCACTCTTATGTCTCACTCCACTCTCATCTCACTCTTATGTCTCACTCCACTCTCATCTCACTCTTATGTCTCACTCCACTCTCAAGTCTCACCTCACTCCACTCTTATCAGTCTTATCACTCTTATCAGTCTTATCACTCTTATCACTCTTCTCTTAGTAGTCTATCAGTCTTATCAGTCTATCGGATTCTGCGGTATAAATAACTGAGCCGCTCGTAGTTGCCACTGATTAATATCACTAGTAAATCAATATCACCTTGTTCTGCTGCTTCGTAAAGTGAGGCAAAAGCCCCTCGCTGTTTCTCCTCTGCAATGCTCATCACTCCATTGGGCAGCTGGTACATGAAATGCGAATTGTCCATTTCCGTTAACCCATCCACATACTGGTTCAAGTCCTTTTCAAGACGGAGCATCTTGTAGTTGGTAAGCTTGAACTTGGCAAAAATATGGATTTTTCGGATCATCCGAAACCATGGGTAGTCCGTGGTCCATAAACTCTCGACTTCTCGTGTGTACGAATCAAAAATAGACGCTTGCTCAATGATGTCGCCAAGTAATGTGTTTGTCTGGTTTAAAATATTGGCTAACGTGACTCTTTCAATTGAAGTATTGTGAGCCCTTATATCGGCCAAGAGACTTTTCCCCATTAATTGTTTCGACACATTGATATGCGCCCACTTTTCCAACACATCTTTCTTTGCAGCTTCGAAATCGTGGAAAAATTGCCGCACTTTTCGAAAATAATTGGTGGTCTTATACTCCACCACCTCGTGCTCGCCAAGTGAAAGAGTCACGAGCCCAATAAATCTCACAAGCAGACCATGCAACTCGAGCTTTGGATCCACATGTTTGGTGAGCCACTCCAAATTGTAGTAATTGGACTCGGGAATATACGTGCTCTCGTTGAAAGCACGGCTGGCCGCATAATTCACACTAATCACCGGCGTATCCTTTGAGAGCTGGAACACGCCATGATCCAGCCCGCGCGTATTGCCCAACTTGTTATTGATGTGAGCTTTATCCTGCATCGACCACAAGTTCCATAAAGACGTCTCATCTTCCAAAACCTCGGCCCACTCATCGCCCAAGTTACTCATGGACTCGAGACGTTGGAAGTACTTCGAGTTCCGCGGAAAGGGAACGGACTTGGCTGTGGTTTCCAACACGTGATTGAGCAATGGGTTCGCATCCACTGTCAAGTGGCTTCCGGTGACCACATCAAGATCGAGATTGATATAGGCGAGAACCGGGAGATTTGGCTTGAAAACCATCTCATCCTCGGTGCTAGCCAACGACCCAAGCGCCCCGCTTCTGGACGCATCCCAGAACGCAAAGCGAATGGTCCGGAGCGGCCGCCAGCCGTACAACTTCAAGTACTGGAAGCGGCGCATGAGCTCAAGGAGAATGGCTTGTCCACTGGACGGATTGGCCGACGTCAACGTGTCACGTGAGGCGCCAATGACGATTTCGGCATCATTAAGGACTCCCTCGACTGTGGCAAAAATATTAGTTGCGTTGAGCGGTGAATCTGCGAGAACAACGGAAATTTCGAGCTCGAGCGAGTCGTCGCCCGAAGTAGCGCCATATTTCCAGTGTGAAAACAGCGGCAGGCGACGTAAAGTGTTCAAAACAGGCATGATTTGCCGGGAACTCACGGGAATATGCAGATGTGGCGCCAGCAGCCGATACGCTCTCGAAATGGAGTGCGATTCAGTTTCATCATATACCAACACCGCCGCACACCGGTATTTTTCAGCATACGCCACCTTTGCTTTCAAGGAATAATCGGAATCGAGCGGCGAGTGCGAGAAAATAACAAGTTTATCCCGTAGCTCCACGCCTGAGGCACGGAGATGGTCAATGTCATCGGGAGTGCCGTAGTGCGCATACACGTAGTTTCCAGAGACGGAGCCATTGGCAGAAAACACAAAAAACGCCGGGGTTGCGGCCATTGGCTCCTTCAAATCGGTCGAGTAAAGCACACGGCCCGTTTGGGAATCTTTGAGACGCATTTTCAGCGACTGGGGGCTTAGGAGCGAGTCTGGAAGCGCATAGGATGCCAATTGTAGGTCATATTTCATGTCCAGGATTTGCAGCACCAAAAACTCCGTTGCTTCGGGAGCACGCGAAGCAGCCAATGCTAGAGTATGTTTCGAGTTGACATTTTCAAGCAATTTGAGCCATTGTAGTAGGTTTTCCTCTATGGTCAGGCCATCGATATCAGGTTTTCCGATTTCCAGCTGCACCAAAAACATTCTCTTGACATCAGTTTTGGTGAGACGGAGATTATGCCAGCGGCGAAAGTCCCGACTGGGCGAAGTTCTTGGAAGAAAGGAGAGTTGCACTGCCACAATGAGAACTATCCCAAGGGCAAAGAGCAGTAGGAAGCGCCGGGCCACATTTAATTTAGGCGATTCCGAGACATTTGGGGGAGTATTTTCCGACCTGACCACAGGGGCGACTAGTTCAGGGGATTCACTTTGACTTATAGAGCTGCGGTTTTGAATGGGGGCTAGGAGGGACAGTTGTTCTGTAACAGGGGCGGTAACAGGGGGGTATGAATCGGGGGGAGTCATTTTCAGTGGGGATGAATCAGTAGAATGTAGTTAAGGATTGTAGTTGTAGTAGTCAGAATGTAGTAGTCAGAATGTAGTAGTTAAGGATTTGGAGTAGTTAAGGATTATAGTCAAAATGTAGTAGTTAAAGATATTGTAGTCAGAATCTAGTAGTTAAAGATATTGTAGTCAGAATGTAGTAATCAGAATTGTTGTAGTTATTCTAGTAGTCAGAATTGTTGTAGTAACGCGGATTGTTGTAGTAACGGGGCTGTAGTAGCGGAGCTATTGTAGTAGTGCGTAGTATTATAATGAGATGTAGTGTATAGTAAACTCCAGTATAAAGGGGGACTGTATAGTATTGGGATGGTAAAGTTGGTCTGCAGGAAAGGCTTGGTTTTTGCAATCTGCAGGAACCCTTTTCAATGTATCAGTTTGTTGTGTGATGGGGGATGGATTGTGTAGGAAATATGAATAAAGAGTAGGGGGCTGTAGCAGTATAGATAAGCTAGGATAGATCGCGCACCCGTGATAGCCGATGCGGGAGCAGTGGATCCTGCATGAGCAGTTTACATATAAAAGTAGCTCAGCCGCTGGACATTTCGCACCCATAATATGAGGTTTCAATTAAGGCAAGAAAACCAAATCCAATTTCAGATGTTTCAAGTTTTTATTAAATCTGAATCCGTCAGATATTAGTTGTATGTATTCATAGATGATCCTCTGGAATCGTTTACTTTATAGACTTTGGGTGTTACACATGCTGGAGTAAGGTGACCAAAGCTTCAGGTGAGTGATATGAGGAATTGAAAGTTATCCTTGGGTTTCAGACTGGCGGTAGTAGGATTGGGAATGCTACTGAGTTTTTGACTGTACAGTCTAGGATAAGTTTCTGTTTCAACTTCTGTTTCATTTCAAATTCTGTTTCAAATTCTGTTTCAAATTCTGTTTCAAATTCTGTTTCAAATTCTGTTTCAATTTCTGTTTCATTTCAATTTCTGTTTCAATTTCTGTTTCAATTTCTGTTTCAATTTCTGTTTCAATTTCTGTTTCAATTTCTGTTTCAAGTGTTTGAGATTCTGATGCTATGTTTTCAAGTTTCAAGGACTGATATGAGGTTTGGAATTCCTATTGTCAATAAATACCTTTGGTGTTCTTCTGGTTTCCCTGGATTTTCCTGGTACATATCAGATTAGATGACCAGAATACGGACTTTGAGGCCAAATTAGCTTACTGAGGGATGTAGGTTATGGCAAACTTATGTTGGTTATGTAGAGTAAGTATACAGTCTTAAAATTATTGTGTGCGACAATTATTCAAACCAATACAAAAAAGCAATACAAAATTCAAGCAATACAAAATTATTCACCAATTATTCACCAAAATTATTCACCAAAATTATTCACCAATTATTCACCAAAATTATTCACCAAAATTATTCAAACCAATACAAGTTTTAATTTACAGCATAACTTGAAAACTAGTTTGACTGTTTCAACCATTGATTAGAAAACTCCAAGAATATAATGTAATAGCAATCAGCAAGATATATAATATTGATTACTGAAAACTATAAAAAGTTGGTGTGAAACATTATGCCATTTGCTATGAATAATTGTCGCACTGGTATGAAAAATTTTGAAATATCGCTATTAAAAAATTTGAAATATTACTATGAATAATTTTTCGCACGGTATGAATAATTTGGAAAAACACTGTACAGTGAAAATTATTCAAACCAGTGCGACAATTACAGTATTTTTCAAAAGTATTCATACCAATGCAATAAAAATATTCATACAGTCTTTTTCAAAATTATTCATACCAGTACGACAAAATTATTCATACCAAAAGGTACAATGTTTCACACCAACTTTTAATAGTTTTCAGTAATCAGATACTTTGTATCTTACTGATTGCTATTACATTCTATTATTGGAGTCTTCCAATTAACAGCCAAACGGACAAAACTAAAGTAGTTTCCATGTTATGCTGTATATCAAAACTTTTATTTGGTATGAATAATTTTGTAATATTGGTATGAATAATTTTGAAATATTGGTATGAATAATTTTGAAATATTGGTATGAATAATTTTGAAAAATACTGTACCAGCGCGACAAAAATATTCACACCAAATACAACTTTTAATATACAGCATAACATGGAAACTAGTTTAGTTTTGCCCATTTCGACCATTGATTGGAATACTGCAAAAATAGTGTATATAAGCAACTGTCTAAATAAAATTTCTGTTTACTAAATTCCATTAAAGTTGGTGTGAAACATTATGCCATTTGGCTTGAATAATTTTGAAATATTGGTATGAGTAATTTTGCGCGCTGGTATGAATAATTTTGAAAAACAGTGTATTCATACCAAATGAAAATGTTTGACACCAACTTTTAATAATTTCAGTAATCAGAAATTTTATATTTCGATGATTGCTTTATGCTCTTTAGGAGTCTTTTAATCAACCGCCAAATGGAAAAAGTAAAGTAGTTTCCATAATATGCTGTATATTAAAACTTATATTTGGTTTGAATAAGTTTGAAATATTGGTATGAATAAGTTTGAAATATTGGTATGAATAATTTTGAAAATTACTTCAAACCAAATACAAGTTTATATATGCAAACATGGAAACTAGTTCAGTTTTGGCCCTTTTGGCCCTCAATTGGAAGACTCCAATACTCTGAAATAGGCAATCCTCTAGATTATATTTTCAGATATTGAATTCTAAAAATGCTGGGGTGACACATTTCGTCACTTGCTTTGAAAGATTGAGCGCAGTGGTACGAAACTTTTTGAGAATTGGTACAGTATTTTTTAAAATTACTCATACCAGTGCGACAAAATTATACCAGTGCAACAAAATTATACCAGTGCAACAAAATTAAACCAGTGCAACAAAATTATACCAGTGCAACAAAATTATTCATACCAAATACAAGTTTTACTATACAGCAAGACATGGAAACTACTTTAGTTTTTTCTATTTGGCCGTTGATTGGAAGACTCCAAGAATTGTATATATCAGCAATAGGTCAGATATAAAATTTCTGATACTGAATTCTATTAAAAGGTTGAATGAAGCATTATGCCATTTGGTTTGAAAGATTGTGCGAAGTGGTATGAATAATTTGAAATATTGGTATGAATAATTTTGTCGCATTGCTATGAATAATTTTGAAAAAGACTGTATGAATAATTTTGTCGCACTGGTATCAATAGTTTTGAAAATACTGTATTTCAAAATGTTTCGTACCACTTCTCACAATCTTTCAAATCACACCAACTTTTTTAGAATTCAGTAATTACAAATTTTGTATTTGACCTATTGCTTAAATATACAATTCTTGGAGTCTTCCAAAAGTCAAAAGGGTCAAAATTTAGTTTCCATATTATTCTATAAAAACTTGTATTTGGTTTGAAAATAGGTTTGAATAATTTGGTCGCACTAGTTTGAATATTTTTGAAAAACACTGTATAGTGTGTATAGTGCGGAGTAGTATAGAGTAGCATAAAGTAATATAGTTTATAGGGTATGAGTACAGTACAGAGTACCATAGTGTAATATAGTATAACTGTACAGTAGAATAAACGTAGTATTTACTCATACCTCATGGTCTCATCATGGTACCATTCATGACACTCATTCATCTTATATTCAAAATATTACCTACGGTGTACGTCAGATTTACATATCCTCACACATACTAATTCTATCCTATGATACCTATGAATACATCAGACGAGATATACATTCCCTTATTATGATCTTCCTTACTCCTACCATTTACTTTAGCTAAACAGGTGAAGATTATTCTACTATATACTTCAGTTATACTGGTGATGCTCTCCATTGAGACTTGTCAGGGCCATCTCAGTCAAGACTCTACGGCTATCTCTTAGAATGAGCTAACGGGATGGCATAGTACTCCTAGATCGATTCTGTTATGAAGCGTGCTAGGAGTTTTGAGCGTCTAGTTTTGGGCGTGTAGTTTTGGGCGTGTAGTTTTGGGCGTGTTACGAGTTTTGGGTGTCATTAGCTGAGGACTTATCACTGGAGTTAATTGATGAAGTTGATCTCAAGAACTTTCAATTAGCTAATAGAAGAAAACTGGAAAAGACTAAAAACAGGACTCTGCTAGTTACCAACAATGCTACCCTAGATTCAAAGCAGATTCTATCCTGCATCAACGACTGTTGGTTGCTACCACTTGATCTACCTGGCTACAGCTAGGGCCCTCGATACAGTTACCACATGAAAGCTGGTAGGGTCGCTGATACGAAGACCTAGACTCTTCTCGAGAATGCTAGTGTCTGGATAAGGAATTGAATTATTCTATAATAGTTGGAAACTCGGATTGTGCTGCCCAAGTTGCAATCTGGGATTATTCCAGTTAGCAATTGGGATACAGTGTTTTTCAAAATTATTCAAACCAGCGCGCAAAATTATTACAGTATTTTTCAAAATTATTCAAACAGTGCGACAAAATTATTCATACTAATATTACAAAATTATTCATACCAATATTTCAAAATTATTCATACCAAATGGAAAATGTTTCCTACCAACTTTTAATAGAATTCAGTAATCAGAAAATTTATATTTGGACGATTGCTCTTATATACCATTCCTAAAGTCTTCCAATTAACGGCTAAATGGACAAATTAAAGTAGTTTCCATGTTATGCTGTATATTAAAACTTGTACTTGGTATGAATAATTTTGTCGCTCTAGTATGAATAATTTTTAAAAATACTGTATACCAATTCTCAAAAAGGTTCGTACCACTTCGCACAATCTTTCAAAATGATGAGATGTGTCACCCCAACTTTTTTAGAATTCAATATTTGGAATCTTAATCTGGAGAATTGTCTATTTCAGAGTATTGGAGTCTTCCAACCAAGACTAAAAACAGACAAAGTAAACTAGTTTCCATGATATCTCGTATATAACAACTTGTATTTGGTTTGAATAATTGTCGCACTGAAAAATTTTGAAAACCCTTTATCAAGGGTCTTATGCTCATGCACATTGCCTAACACCTTTTTTTCGCGACAACAGTATTATTTAATATTATTCATACCACTACAAAAAAATTCATACCAGTGCAAAAATATTCATACCAGTGCAAAAATATTCATACCAAATGGCATAATGTTTCACACCAACTGTTCATAGTGTTATTCAGATATTTTATATCTTACTGCTATTACATTCTATTCTTGAAATCTTCTAATTAATGGTGAAACGGACAAAACTAAAGTGGTCCATGTTATGTGTACATTAAAACTTGTTTTGGTTTCAATAATTTTGAAATATTGGTTTGAATATTTTTGTTGCACCGTGCAGTTTTTTTTAAAATTATTCAAATCAGTGCGACAAAATTATTCATACCAGCGCGCAAAAATATTTCAATATTTCAAAATTATTCAAAACTTTATTATTCAAACTAGTGCGACAAATTATTCAAACCAAATGGCATAATGGTTCACACCATTTTTTAATATAATTAAATATTCGGAAATCTAAAATCTGAAGATTGCCTCATATACCGTCTTTTTCAAAATACCAGTGCCACTAAATTATTCATACCAAATGGCATAATGCTTACTTTTAATTGAATTCAATATTCTAAAATCTAAAATCTGAAGATTGCCTCATATTTATATTTAGGGGTCAGTTTCTATGTTTTGCTGCATATTAAAATTTGTATTTAGTTTGAGTAACTTTGAAATATTGGTATGAATAATTTTGTCGCACTGGTATGAAAAATTTTGAAAAATGATGTACCGTCTTTTTCAAAATTTCCAGTGCCACTAAAGTATTCATACCAAATGGCATACTGTTTCACACCAACTTTTAATAGAATTCAATATTCTGAAATCTAGAAACTAAAGATTGCCTTATATATACATTTTGGGGTCTTTTAATTAATGGTGGAACGGAGAAAACTAAAGTGGTCCATGTTATCTACAAAAAAAGTTGTATTTGGTTTGAATAAATTTAAAATATTGGTGAATAATTTTAAATATTGGTGAATAATTTTAAATGTTGGTGAATAATTTTAAATATTGGTGTAATTTTAAATATTGGTGAATAATTTAAAATATTGTTGAATAATTTAAAATATTGGTGAATATTTTTTGTCGCACTGATTTAATTTTGATAAACACTATACCAAATTTTCAAAATTATTCAAACTAGTGCGACAAATTATTCAAACCAAATTGCATAATGTTTCACACCAACTTTTGATAGATGTCAGTAATCAGAAATTTTACAACCGGACAATTGCTTATATGTAGTATTCTTGGAGTTTCCAATCATCGATGGGAACGGACAAAACTAAAGTAGATTCCATGTTATGCTGTATATTAAACTTGCATTTGGTTTGAATTTTGAAATATTGATTCAATTTTGAAATATTGATTAAATTTTGAAATATTGATTAAATTTTGAATATTGATTTGATGATTTTGTCACTGGTATGAATTATTTTGTCGCACTAGTTGAGTAATTTTGTCGCACTGGTACCAATAATTTTGTCACTGGTATAAATAATTTTGTCACTGGTATAAATAATTGTCACTGGTATAAATAATTTTGAATACTGTATGTGATTTTAAGGGTTAAAAAGATTAAGATAAATACTAAGATCCTCTCCTAAAATCTCAACATCCTGAATCCCGAAAATAGAGTAGAAAAAGTCATCTTCCGGATTTAGCTAGATTCCAATCAACAATTCCCTAAACCATGTTATTTCTAGCAATTATTGTGAACTGTGGTTGGAGTCTAGCAATTATTGTGAATTGTGGTTGGAGTGGTGTACTGTTTTAGTCGTGCCCAGATCAATCCATGTACTGATCCAAGATTCCTGCACATCTTATGTTTATTTTAATATTAGTGTGTTATTGTTATCCGGATTGACTATTGTTGTTCTGCATTGATGATATCAACATTCTCTGCATACACCAGCTTAATCTGCGCGTGCTGCACCAATCACCAGTAATTGTTAGAGTCAGTTCGAGTACAGTTAAATACAGTGCAGTGATAGAAAATTACGGTGCATTTATAGATAATTACTATAAAATTAAGTTATTTGCAGTACAATTATTGTTAATTACTAGGAGTTACGTTAATTGCAGTACAATATACAGTACAGTATACAGTACAATATACAGTACAATATATAGTACAGTTAATTACAGTTACAGTAATTTATTACAGTTACAGTAATTTATTACAGTTACAGTAATTCATAACAGTTACAGTAATCTATTACAGTTACACTGTGATAGCTGGCTTTCCTCCTATATCTGTCTATCCTCACATCGAATCTGACTGCACACGCCTTATCGCGGCATCCTATCGAATCATTCGCGCATCCACAATTTTATCGCTCACTCTTTTTATTGACAACCATATTTATACAGACTATTGATAGGGATATTTATACAGACTGTTAATATTGATACAGATTGAGACAGATAGAGACTACTGACTATCACTGACACTGACTATCCCTGACACTGACTATCACTGACTATCACTGACACTGACTATCACTGACTATCACTGACACTGACTATCACTGACTATCACCATCACTGACTATCACTGACCATCACCATCACTGCCCACCACTGACCTCCAATGTCTACACCTATCAGGGTCAAACGTGATATGACGTCTATGGATAGTGATCTTGACTTTGGTGGCCGCTCATATGTCTCCATGCCTCATCGCTTTTCTGTCTCTCTTAGTTCCCCAACCGTCCGCTCAGGCATAGATGTCAACCAGGAATCTGCAGATTTGGCTAATTTGGGCGTCTTGGATGAACCCGCCAAGTCATCTTATTCTGACGAATATTATCCATTGCTGAATCTGCCTGCAGCAGACCCGCCCTACTCAGGCTCTATACCTCCCGAAATGGATGACGAGTCGGCGCCTCTTCTTGCGCCCAAAACCGACGTTAAACTCGCCTACTCCGATTTGGGCCTGGACCCCGATTTGGAAATGGCCTTGGGCTTGCACCCGCTGCCCAACCCGCCGCCTGAAAAGCCCCGCCGTCTTAATGTGTTTGCCCGTGCCCTGCTGTATCTACCTGCAGTCTTTTTGGGGCTGCTCCTCAACATCCTTGATGCCTTGTCGTATGGTATGATCATGTTTCCCATTGGCGACTCGCTCTTTGCGCAGATGGCACCGGCTGGCTTGTCTATGTTCTACATTTCCACGGTGATTTCGCAATTGGTCTACTCGTTGGGTGGATCTGCGTTCAAAGCGGGCGCTGCATCGGAAATGATCGAGGTCACGCCTTTTTTCCACTCCATGGCGCTCAGTATCAGTGCTGAAATGGCAGGCGCGTCCAAAAACGCCATCTTGGCCACAGTCATCGTCACCTACGCCCTCCTGTCGGTGGTTACAGGCGTCACATTCTTTCTCCTCGGCAAATTCCACTTGGGCTCGCTCATTGGCTTCTTTCCTCGCCACATTTTGGTGGGGTGCATTGGTGGTGTGGGCTACTTTTTGGTGGTCACCGGAATCGAGGTGCTGTCTCGCCTTGAAGGCGGAATTTCCTACAACATGGATACTTTCATGTACCTTTTCGCCAACACCACCACCTTGGCGCAGTGGTTGCTTCCCTTGCTATTGACGGTGATTCTCATTCTTTTGCACCATCGCATCCACCACTCGCTCTTGGTGCCAATCTTCTTCATCTGCGTGTTTGCGCTCTTCCACGTGGTGGTGGCAGTATGGACCGGTATCGACTTGGACGTGGCCCGAAATGCCGGTTGGGTGTTCCCGGCGGTGGTTAGCAAGGAGCCGTGGTACGCGCACTACCTGCTTTTCCGCTTCAACCTCGTCAATTGGGTGGCTATAGCCCGCCAGTTCCCGTCCATGTTGGCGCTTACGTTTTTCGGCATCTTGCATGTGCCCATCAATGTGCCTGCGCTAGCTGTTCGCTTGGGCATGGACCACTTTGACGTGGACCGGGAATTGGTCGCGCATGGCTACTCGAATGCCATCTCCGGTATGCTTGGGTCCATCCAGAACTACTTGGTGTACACCAACTCGGTGTTGTTCATCAAGGCCGGAGCAGATGACCGTTTGGCGGGTGTCATGTTGGCAGCAGCAACCGCAGCAATCATGGTGGTGGGCCCAGTGGTAATTGGATACATCCCTGTGTGCGTTGTGGGGTCGCTCATTTACCTTCTTGGCTATGAATTGCTTAAAGAGGCCATCTGGGACACGTGGGGCAAGCTCCGCAAAATCGAGTACACCACCATCTTGATCATTGTGGTGATGATGGGAGCATGGGACTTTGTGCATGGTGTTTTGGCTGGCATTTTGATGGCTTGCTTATCGTTTGTGGTGCAGGCGGCCCGGAGACCCGTGGTTCAAGATATTTATACAGGCGTGGTGGCGCGGTCCACGGTGTTGAGACACCCCAAACAACAGGAGTTTTTGAAGCACGTGGGAAACCAGATTTGCGTTATCAAGTTGGAGGGCACCATCTTTTTTGGGTCCATTGGCCGAGCCGAAAAGAGTATTGGTGCCATTTTCGAGCAGCTGAAGGACCATGGCAATGTCATCAAATATATGATTCTCGACATGAAGGGTGTTTTCTATGTGGACTTTTCTGCGGCCGAGGGGTTCCGGCGCATCTTGAACTTGACCAACTTCTACGATACGCAGTTGATCATCTCATCTGTGCAGGAGGAAGACGATACCTATATTGCTCTTCGAGACGCAGGCCTTTGGGACGTTCCCAGCGACCTCAAGATCCAGCTCTTTAGCACGTTGAACTATGCGCTTGAATGGTGTGAAAACTCGTTTTTGAAGACCTACTACACCCTCCAGAAGTCATCTCTGACATTCTCCAAACACATCCGAGGCTCTCACAATAACAATGCTTCATTTTCGAAAAAAGCGCCTCTTTCCCAAGGCTTTGACATTGCGTTTGGTACCCCTAGAACCAGCCAGGTGTATCAGGCCGCTACCAAATCGGTACGGGACGAGCAAAGAATCCAGAACAAGTTCTACCTGAATGCCGATAACTCTTTCAAGAAGCAGCCGTTGCCGCTCATGATGATCACCTTCAGTGGGCTCTCCAAAAAGGATGAGAATTTCTGGTCGCGCTTGGCTCCATTCTTCAAGAAGGAAACCATTCCTGAGGGCACCACTTTCTATGATACGAGTTGCAAAAAGGCCAGGTTTTTTATCTTGGAGTCGGGGCTCGTGAAATCGGTGAGTCACTTTGAAAGTGACCGGGAGTTAGTATCGTCAATCCTACCGAATACGGCATTTGGCGACTTGCTTGAAATCAGTGATTTTCACTCCACCATCTACACAAGTGTGAATGAAATTGTGGCCTGGTACTTGACGCTGGAAAAGGTGAAGGAGCTTTTGAAGACGGAAAATGGCCAATTGATATACAACGAGTTGTTGGTGGTGCAGACGAAGTTGGTGCGGGAGAGGTTTGATACTCTCAGTTCCAATCTTGTGATTTCCGCATAGCACTATCATGACTATCATGACGTGGTGGCGGTCACGTTGCAGTTTTTACAATGGACATTGATAGATATTAGATTAATTAGAAGAATACTTGAAAGAGTGAATGAGATAGTAGATATGTGTAGAGTATTTTTTAAGTATAATGTGAGAATATTGCCAATATTTTGAGAGTGTGAGAACCAATATTTTGAGAGTGAGAATATTGCCAATATTTTGAGAGTATAATAGTGCGACAAAATATTGATACAGTGTTTTTCAAAATTATTCATACCATTTCAAGATTATTCATACCATTTCAAGATCATATCATTTCAAAATTATTCATACCATTTCAAAATTATTCATACCATTTCAAAATTATTCATACCATTTCAAAATTATTCATACCATTTCAAAATTATTCAT
>VATE01000024.1:8623-126975 GCA_008065195.1 Metschnikowia amazonensis | reverse complement strand
TTTTTTTTTTACTTATCTAAAGTTATGAAGCTGGCGCGGACAAGTGCAGCATGTAAGATCGTCTCGTCACTAAAATCGCGCGCCCTAGAGTCACACAGGCTTCACTTATGGGAGTCCGCGCTAAGGAGCCCGTTTTCCTTTTTTTGCGTGCTTTTCGAAAAATTTTGCGCGGGAAGCATGCGCCACGCCACATCGAAGATTTGTTCTCGCGGCGGTCCACGAGGTCCTGGGCGCCATTTTCCGAGGTTGCTGTCGAGTGCAGTGTGTCCAAGCAATTAACTACTAATCATAGCACCATGGGGAAGCGGCGTTATGCTACATGTGGCTAGATTAGTCGCTCATGTTTTCGCTTCTGAATACCACTTTACCAATGGCCCACCTTGGTGCCTGTAAAGTTCCCCTTTGCTGTCTCGCTACGGGATGATTCTACGCGTCTGCCGCGCATTTGCTGCAAAGACTTCGTTGCTTTAATGCATCTATTTCTTCCCATCTGCCACGATCATGTGGCTTGACTATTTACAACGTTGCAGCCATTCGGGTTGCGCTTATGGCCTGACTTGTCTTTGATGTCAAACGCATCACTTGGACCCTGCTTTTCCCTTTTTGGCCATGTCACCCATCATAAGAATACACTCATTGATGTTCTCTCCCTTGGGCGCACACACTGGAATGCACTTCCATGCTTTGTTCTCACTTGCAATGTAGTCTTGCAACTGAATATATCCAGCACCGTTTTTAACCAAGTCGGCTTTAGTGGCGATGACCATCACCTCTTTATTGGCCATCCTTCGCTCTCCGATTTCCTCTATCAAGAGTGTCAAGTCTGCCACTGGATTTTTGGACTCCAACGATATGACAAAAATCAAGCCTCCGCTCCGCTCGATGTGTCTCAAAAAATCCATACCCATGCCTTTATTCTGCGAAGCGCCCTTGATGATCCCCGGAATGTCGGCTACCGTAAATGGGTCCTGGTCGATGCGCGTGAATATCGTGCCTATGGTAGGCTGAAGAGTTGTGAACTCCCAGTGGCCCACTCTGGGTCTAGCTTTAGAAATGGCTCGTAGTAGAGTCAGCTTTCCTGCATTGGGAAGCCCCACTAGCCCAAGATCTGCTATGAGCTTTAGCTCCAAAAGAAAAAATTCACTAACCCCAAGTCTTCCTTGCTTGCTGAATCTGGGGTTCCGAATATTGGGTGTTAGGAAGTGCATGTTGCCCATTCCACCTTTTCCCCCCTTGACTATGAGCATGGGTTTGTCGGTGGGTTTGTCAAAGTCGATACCTTCAAGAGGAAACCTATCGAACATCAATTCCTCAGCTATGATTTCTCGATCGTAATCCTTGACCTGTTGGTCAAGTTCGTTGAAGAAGGCCTTGTCTCGATGATACTCCTCGTCTTTTTCTTTGAACTGCCATCCTTCTCCGGGAACGTAGTCGCCTTTGAATAGCTGAATGTCCTTATCCTTTGACATTTTGAATGCCACACTCACATCGGCGAAATTGCCTTCCCTTTCTCGGGCCTGCTCCTTCACAAAAACCGGATCTGGAATCCACCGCATCGTCGTGCCCACTGGTACCTCGAGAATTATGTCCTCTCCGCGCTTTCCGTCGAGCTGGCTTGCTGTACCAGGCTTTCCGTTTCCGGATATGTATGTCCTCCTCACCTTGTGTAACAGACTTATGTTGTTCACCACCTGGACGTATATGTTGCCTCCGTCTCCACCATCGCCACCATCTGGAGGGCCCACAGGCCGGTTTGCATCCCGGAAGAAGGACACGCAGCCATTCCCACCTTTGCCACTCTGTAAGCGGATCACTCGCAAGTCTACGAACGTGCGCTGCTCGACCTTCTGGCCCTGCTTGTAGTTTTGGTGCTGTCCGCTGAATACCTTTTGTGTATAGTGCAGATCACCTTTGAAGTAGTTTGACATGGTGACAGAAGCGTCCTTGAGCCCGAGAGCGTCGGTATCTTTGCTTGTATACTTTATACTCTCATACTCCTTGTTTGGCTCTGCGTATGGAGACGAGAAAAATGTGCTTTTGGGGATAGAGGCGTAGGCATCCACATCACTGGCCTCTAGCTGCTTGAGATAGGATGTTGCTTCATTCTGAATGCGCCCCAAGGTGCCGAAGCGGCGAATTGCAAGCCTCAGTAGCATGGTGGTGCTGTGAGTTCAATGTATGCTCTCGCGTATAGTGTGTGTCACGTGACCAAGCATCTGACGTCCCCCGGGTCCAACACAAGCGACAAGCGGATGAATGGATAAGCAGATTTCTGTGGTCACTATACGGGTGAATGTGTCTCTTGGAAATCCCAACCTGACTAGGGACATAGTGTCCCGCAACAGAAGTCCGGTGCCGATGAGCATCGGACTGCGAAAATTAATGATCTCAAACACACCCACACCAACCAAGCATAATGACATTTTCAAGCCTAGGAGTGGCCAAGTGGCTAGATGAGTCGCTTGCGGCCATGGAAATACATACACCCACGCAGATTCAGAAAGCATGCATCCCCGAAATTCTAAAAGGGAAGGATTGCATCGGAGGAGCAAAGACAGGTTCTGGTAAAACCATTGCCTTTGGAGCACCCATGCTTACCAAGTGGTCAGAAGATCCCATGGGAATTTTCGGACTCATCTTAACGCCAACCAGAGAGTTAGCCATGCAAATCGCAGAGCAGTTTGCCGCCTTGGGCTCTCAGATGAACATCAAGCTCGCTTTGGTGGTAGGAGGTGAAGATATGATGAAACAGGCGTTGGAATTACAGAAAAGACCCCATTTTGTGATTGCCACCCCTGGCCGGTTGGCAGATCACATTTTAAACAGTGGAGAAGATACCGTCAAGGGCCTTCGAAGCGTCAAATACCTCGTTCTAGATGAGGCAGACCGCATGTTGAGCAATACTTTCAGTAAGGACTTGCTGAGATGTATGAGTGTGCTTCCCGACGCTTCCCTCAGGCAAACGCTCTTGTTTACAGCCACTGTGACCGATGCTGTTCGTTCGTTGAAAGAGAAACCGCTGTCTGGAGGGAAGCCACCTGTCTATATGTATGAGGTGGAGAGCGTGGACAATGTAGCAGTCCCTTCTACCTTACTGCTTTACTACGTCTTCATCCCATCATACGTCAAAGAGGCATACCTCCATTTCATTATCTCGCTTGAGCAATATTCCAAAGCCAACATCATTATCTTCGTCAACCGAACCGTCACAGCAGAGCTCTTGAGGCGAACCCTTAGGAAGATGGACTTCCGCGTAGCATCTCTTCATTCCCAAATGCCACAAGTGGAGAGAACCAATTCATTGCACAGATTCAAGGCTCAGGCCGCGCGGATATTGATTGCCACAGATGTTGCTTCCAGAGGTTTGGATATCCCCACCGTGGAGTTGGTTGTGAACTATGATATTCCTGCGGACGCTGATGACTTCATCCATAGATCAGGAAGAACCGCCAGAGCAGGCAGAAAAGGTGATTCGGTATGTATTGTTACCGAGAGAGATGTTGGGCGAATCCACGCCATCGAGGAAAGAATCAATAAGAAGATGGAATTACTAGAGGATGTGACTGACGAGAAAGTGATTGACACCTCACTCACCAAGATTGGTGCGGCCAAGAGAGAGGCTCTCATGGATATGGACCGGGAAAATTTTGGAGAGAGAAGGCAAATTAACAAGAAAAAGCGGGAGCAAAAGTCCGTGAGAAAGTCTGCAAGCAAGCATGTCTAGGCATGTTATTACTAAATAAGTTAATCAATATCTACAGATACATCACTGATTCTTCAAGTATCGTTCCACAATCAAAGAAATGTTGAGACCTGCAAGTGTCACAATAACCGAAGTGATACAGAGCACCATGATAGTATTATTGGTGCTGTGGGTCTTGATCTTCTTCATTGAGTATCTTCGCACGGTTCGGAAGTAGTTGACCCCAGCCACTAGCAAAGTAGCAAAGGCCAAGAATATTAGAACAATCGACACCGTATAGTTAAACAACGACGACTTAAACCGCGGGTCCTTTTTGTCGTCATCATTATCATTATCCGAGCCAGCATCAGACTCTAGGTGGAACCCAATGACCATCCCTATAGAGGTGAAGAACAACGACAATGCAAAACGAATGAAGCTTAGAAATGTGCGTTCACTCTGGAGCACATCTCGCGGCTCCAGGAGCAAGACAGGGATAATGTGTGCACGAGGAAACCAGCTTTTCTGGGAATTGGAGCTATTTATATTTGATAGGCCGTTGTCGGGCTCGGTTTGCGGGGAAGCATGTGGTATGTCGGCATTTTCATTTGCAAAGTGCAGATATGGGCCACTTAGACTTATCGAAGCATTTTTGCTGGTGGCAGGGGTACCTCGTTCTGTCTGTGCTTTGCTACTCATGAGTGTTGCGGCTAGAGTTGAGTGCTATTCTGATGTTCGTGAACCACACTTGATGCATGTCTCACTGCACATGGGTGGTGAGGATGCGGCTGACCGCCAATGACACCAGAACGCTGTAACAATAAGGCAATTTATGCAACAAACTTGAAACCAATATGAATGTGGTATTTATTTTTTATATTAGCGATATCTGCGAATAAGCATTACATTTGGCAACAAGAAACTGAAATTTCTAAGTATTGATCAAGGCATATCAATATAAGGAACAGGCATGAGATAATCAAGAAAAAAATCTATGAATTAATCTGAAATAAGAAAGTCTGAGAAAAGTTTGAAAAAATATGAGAAAAATATGAGAAAAATATGAGAAGAATCTGAGAAAATAAACCTAAGAGGTCTGGAAAAAAAGCTCTGGGATAAAAAGGCTCAGAAATAAAGAGCGTACCGGGAGCGCATCCTCTATTGTTCACATTTCACCAACTTTTTGTCACAATTCTTCAAATACTGATTAATTTGAGTATTTCAGCTACAATACCAAAGCAACAAAAATTCGGAATGAAGCATTTCTTACAACATTTAGAGTATCTCGCTTGTCTTTAAAATTTAAAATGCTATTAAAGTTCTCGTGTTGTTCTCACAGACTGGTATGCTAACCATTTTCAAACCGCGCTATCACCACCGCGCTATCAGTATTCTACAGACCGCGACGTGAGCCTGCACCCTTAGATACCTTAGCAGAAAAAAAGACAAACAAGTCATCGTATCAAATAAATACATAACCTCCACACTTTTATTTCGCTTTCAGAATAGCAGAAATCCGTTCCTATATTATATATTGCTAGACGCTTGACCGGATCAAGAGCCAAGAAGACCACAACTCCGTCCCGTCATCCCCACATTGTGCTGCAATGAGCAAAACCACCAAAGTCAAATCATGCCGGAACTGTGGCAGCACGGAGCTCACCAGGGATCTCACAAGTAGTTCTGGAGACCTATCATGTCTGGCCTGTGGTTCCGTGCAAGAAGAAAACCCCATTGTGTCGGAAGTGCAATTCGGAGAAGCTTCCAATGGTGCCGCCATGGTGCAGGGAGCCATGGTTGGTTCAGATCAAACCAGGGCCTACAATTCCAGAACAAGCTTAGAGAGCAGAGAACAAACTATCATGAATGCTAAGCAGAAAATCCGCACAATTGCTGGCGTAATGAGGATCCCTGACTATATTGTGGAGTCCGCGTGTGGTTGGTTCAAATTAGCGCTAGTCCAGAACTTTGTGCAAGGTCGGAGGTCCCAAAATGTCATTGCTGCTTGTCTATATGTGGCATGCCGTCACGAAAAAACTCACCATCTCTTGATCGATTTCAGTTCCAGACTTCAGATCTCTGTTTACTCTTTGGGTGCCACGTACCTAAAACTTGTACGTGCCTTGCAAATTCAGAGGTTGCCACTAGCCGACCCATCTTTGTTCGTGCAGCATTTTGCTGAGAGGCTCAATTTCGGTGACTACACTGCTAAAGTGTGTCGAGATGCCACGAAAATAGCGCTGAGAATGTCTTCCGACTGGATCTACGAAGGGAGAAGACCAGCAGGAATTGCGGGCGCTTGTCTTCTATTGGCAGCAAGAATGAATAATTTTAGGCGCTCTCATGCAGAAATTGTTGCTGTCGCTCGAGTGGGAGAGGAAACTCTTCAAAAGCGTTTGAATGAGTTCAAGAACACAAAGTCTGCAAAGCTCTCCATTTCTGCATTCAGGGAGTCTTCTACTGAGGATGATTCTTCAAAGCCTCCTTCTTTTACCAACAATAGGAGAATCGAGAAGAAAATCGAGAGGCTAATGAAGCAAAGGCGCGAGACCTTGGAAACATATAGAAGATTAGCCAAGGAACGTGTTTTGTTCAAAGAACTAGATATTCTTGGTGATGACGGCTTGATCAAGTCTAAGCTTATGGCTGATGAGGACTCAGACCAAGAGAAAGAGACGACAAAAAATGGCTCCGATATTGTGGACGGCGCGAACACGGAAAACAGTGTTGACGAGCCTCTGGCCGAGGAAATTGCACCCGGAGATGATAATAGCGTTCTCCCGAAAGTGGAAAAATGCGGCAGTATTGACAAGGAAACTCAAACTGAAGCTAATACCCCTCTGGATGAAAACACCGATACAACTCATGCGATAAATGAAAACACTGATACAATTCATGCGATAAATGAAAACACTGATACAATTCATGCGATAAATGAAAACACTGATACGACTCATCCCATAAATGATGATAATTCTGCAAGAAAAGAAGCAGCTGAAAGCTCAGATAATACAAACGCCGAGGATGTGCAAAATTCAGAAAGCTCTGAAAAAACAAAACAACCGCTTGACACTTCTAAAGAGGCGGAGATCAGTCAACCCAATGAAGCACCTTCCTCGGAGTCATGTTCGGAGGATTCTTCCGAAACAAACGGTGTAAAGGCAAATCAAGAAACTGAAGCAGAGACTACAGAGATGGGTCCTGAAGTGAACCATTTGTTTGTCCCATCTGATGAAGATAGCGACTTTGGCTATGAGGATTTGCCTAATAATTCAGATGACGCAGATCCAGATTTTGAGCTGCACCATGAAAGCATCACAGTGAGAATGCGCAATTTAAGGAGCCGTGCTGTTCGAGAAGAGCATGCTAAACACCTTGAAGTAGGTAGGAATCTTGTAGAGTCCGACAAAACCACGAGAAAAACAGGGAGGTTAGAGGGAATGGACGCCTCAAATGGTGCAGCTTCAGAAAGAAGAAGTAAACAAATGAGAGGTGGTCTGAAAGGAGCTAGAAGTCGTTCGGGAGCGACAACAAAGACGAAAGCAACCAAAGCGAAGAAAGGAAAGGCTGCAGAACTAGAGTCTCGGCAAAACCAACTCATGAAAGCGGTTCTTCTCGGCGGAGAACTTACTGAAGAGGACTTGGAGATTGCTCTTGATAGACTTCTTGAGGGCCATCAAAAATCACTCAATGACTCCCTCTATAAAACGCCAGCAGATGCTAATGCTGAAGACGATATTGTTAAAAGAATCGAATTGGACCGGCCCAGAAATTTGGTTCGCAACAATCCCACCACAAGCGAAATCCTCTCCAGAGTTCCAGATGACGAGTTGATCAACTCGGATGAGGATGACGAAGAGGTTGAAAATATAAGGCTAGGTGAAGAAGAGAGACTACAGAAGGAACAGATATGGATAGCGCTCAACCATGATTTTTTGATCGAACAAGAGAAGAAGAGGTTGAAGATGGAGGCAGATGAGTTGACGGGAAACACCTCGGGACAATCCAAGAAACGCCGTAAGAACAAGGAACGCAAGGAAACGATATTGAACGATTCGGCAGTTACCAATGCCATCCACCTGATTGGAGAAGGAGGTAAAATCTTGACGCCGGCCGAAAGCACCAAACAAATGTTACAGAAAAAGCCATTCTCGAAAAAGATCAATTACGACAGTATCGGAGAATTGTTTACTGAGTAATTGATGTGGGCCAGAGCACCAGGTGTTGAAGAAAGTCGCATCGCACCAGAACATGTTGCATCCGGAACATGTTGCATCCGGGAACGTGGAGCCTGGGCAGGCTTACCAACACACATATATAATTTATAGATTAATAACCCTTTTGCCTGCAAAAACAAATCACGCCCAAAAGCTTGTTCAATTTAAAGCGCATTTGCAGTGTGGTCCTGCTTCTCCACAGAGGTCCTGTACCCACTACACTCGATGGCCGCGATGAGTAGACAAAAAATTAGTACGGCTTACTACACAGCTACACACATTTGCCATGGGAAAAGTCAGAAGAGCAGCTGTTTTGCCCACAAACATAATATTGCTTCAAAATGTGGTGAAAAGAGACCCCCAGTCATACCATGAAGAATTTCTCCAGCAGTACTCCCACTACGAGTCCTTAAGGGATATCTTCTTGATGAGCCCTTCAGCAGACCAGGGCGATGAGTTTGCCGACTTGATTGGATTTGTTAGTGCAGTGTGTTCGTGCTACCCCAAAGAGACCGCTAAATTTCCCGAAGAATTGAAGACGATCTTGTTGAATAACCACAGAGACTTGACACCCGATTTGAGGGAGAAGATCATCCTGAGTTTGACTATGTTGAGGAACAAGAACATCATCAGCGCCGAGTCGCTTATCCTGACATTGTTCCCACTCTTGCAAGCCTACAGCAGTAAAGCGCAAAACTCGTCCACGACGTCTTACAACGCCAAGGCTGTGCGGCACCAGATCTACACCACATTGGTGTCTTTACTAAAGGCCATGAACACCGGAACCAAGAACCAGAAACTCAACAGATCGACGCAGGCTCTTCTTTTCAATCTTTTGGAGAAGAGAGACTCGCAGGGTTTCTGGGCAACGAAATTGACCAGAGAGTTGTGGAGACGAGGAATCTGGGACGACTCGCGAACCGTGGAAATCATGACCCAGGCAGCATTACATCCAGACATCAAGGTTGCAGTTGCCGGAGCCCGGTTTTTCTTGGGCGCAGACAAGGAGAGAACCGAAGCTTTGGAGGAGGAGCTGTCTGATGATGAGTCCTTTAATATGGATGCCTTGAGGCACAAGGCCAAGAGAAACAAAAAGTCCAAGAAGAGACAGAACAAGATCGAGCAGGCAGTGAAGATCATGAATAAAAAGAATGCCCCCAAAATCTCGGCCACGTACTTGAACTTCTCAGCTATCCATCTTCTCAGAGATCCACAGGGCTTTGCCGAGCAGCTTTTCGAAGACAACTTGAGCCATAAAAACTCCAACAGATTTAACTTGGAGCAGAAAATATTGTTCATGAACCTCATCTCGAGATTGGTGGGTACCCACAAGTTGACTGTTTTGGGACTTTACTCTTACTTTTTGAAATACTTGACTCCGCGCCAGAGAGACGTGACGCAAGTGATGGCAGCTGCTGCCCAGGCTTCTCACGACTTGGTTCCCCCAGAGTCGATCATGTCTGTTGTGCGTAAGGTTGCTGATGAGTTTGTCAGTGATGGTGTAGCCGCAGAAGTTGCTGCTGCTGGTATCAATACAATCCGTGAGATTTTGGCCAGAGCTCCATTGGCCATAGAGCCGCCATTGTTGCAGGATTTGACCGAATATAAAGGATCCAAATCCAAGCCCGTGATGATGGCTGCTAGGTCTTTGATATCCTTGTACAGAGAAGTTGCTCCTGACATGTTGAAGAGAAAAGATAGAGGTAAGACTGCAGCTATGGCCATGCAAAGCGGCGAAAAGAAAGGTTTGCCTTCTTTTGGTGTGGAGAGTTCCGTCGTTACTTCTATCCCAGGCATTGAGCTTCTAGCCAAGTGGAGGAAGGAGCAAGGTCTTGAAGCTTCCGGTGCTGAAGACGACGAGAAGAACTGGGAGGTGGACCTGGAAGACGATGATGTGGAGGGTGATTGGGTCACGGTTGACTCGGACAAGGACATTGATATTGACATGTCTTCCGACAACGAAAGTGACAATGATAAGGATAAGGAAGCAGAAGACGACGAAGACTCCGATCTCGAGCTTTCTGGTGACGAGGAAGACGAGCCTGCAAAGAAAAAGGCTAAGACTGTTCAAAGTTCTTCTGTCAAGGCTGCAAAGGAGAAAGAAGAAAAGGAAAGCTCTGAGAAAGCTATGCAAGAAATGCTATCCAGTCGGATCTTGACCCCTGCCGACTTTGCCAAGTTGGAGGAGTTGAGAACCCAAGCTGGCGTGGACAAGATCCTCGGTACTCAACACAACGAAGAGGAAGTGGACTCCACGACGTTGGTCGGAAAGGTCAAGTACAAGCAACTGCGTGAGGAGAGAATTGCTCATGCCAGAGAAGGTAAAGATGATAGAGAGAAGTTTGGTTCCAGAAAGGGCCAGAGAGATGCTCCACACTCCACTACAAATAAGGAGAAGGCCAGAAAGAAGAATTTCGTCATGATGATCCATAAGAAGGCCGTCCAGGGAAAGCAAAAATTGTCTTTACGTGATAGACAGAAAGCTTTGAGAGCACACATTGACAAACAGAAGAAGAAGGGATTTTAGGACTAGAAAGCCAATCAATAAATTTGCGTACATAAGTTGTAAGGATAAATCAAGCTTGACGTACCACTCAAAACATTATTTATGGAACAGAATTAGCGGAGCGATCAATAGTAGTACATCGGTTAAATTGTATTTCCACGTGGCCAAAGCCACTGGTAGCCTAGAATACACGAGCATCGAGCCATACTCATACCTCAACTTGCTCAGTTTTTTTCTGCTTGTGTTTCTTCTCATCGGAGTCCTTTCTTTTCTTGTACTTCTTGCTTGGAGTAGCAGAGACACTTTGAGTAGCGTCGGATCCGGAAGTGGACTGAGAAGCAGACTCGCCATTCTTCTTCGACAGCTTTGCCTTCTTTTCTTCGGTGGAAGACTCAGCATCTTGGGTTGGTGCTGGAGACTTTGAACCCGTCTTCTTCAATTCTTCGGCGGTAGCCTCGGCAGTTTGGGTAGAAGCGCGTGGTTCTGCGTCGGTCTTCTTAGCGGCCTTTTTTTCAACTACTTGCTTTTTTGCAGCTGGCTTTTGAGAAGTCGCATTCGCAGTCTCACCTTGAGCATCAGAAGATAAGCCTTCCTTCTCCTTCTGAAGCTTGTAGGCATCAAAGTCTTTCTTGTATTGCTCGAGCTCTACATCGTAGATCTTTTGCAACTTGTCCTTTTCGGAGTCGCTCAAATTGGCCCACTTCTCAGCAATGATCTTGTTGAGCACGGTGGCAGGAAGAGTTGGCAGGTTCTCGTCGGTTCTCTCCTTTTTCATATCCTCCCGAACGGAGAGGTTGAAACGCAAGTAAGTGGTCAATGGCTTTTTTGGAGCATTGGGGTCCTTCTCTGCCCGCTTTCTCTTGGCCTTTTCGGTTTTTTCGCCGCCTTCGGTTGAAGCTCCCTCTGCAGTTGAAGCAGCGGCAGCAATAGCCTCGTTAGCAGCCTTTCTCTTGGTATACTTTCTTGGCTTAACAACCCCATTGGAGACAGAAGTGGTGGCTGCCTGAGCTGCTTCGGAGACAGCATCACCTAATTGAGCCAAAGTATGGCCGGTTGCATTTCCACCCTCAAGGCCTACAGCCTTATAAAAATTGACTGTAGCAGAGGCTGCTTCGGTAGCAGCACTGGAGAGTTCAAAAAGAGATGCCACTAAGGCATTTTTGGCTTGTTGCATGTCCATTTTCAGATGATTGATGTCTCGTGCTTGTTCTTGTTTACGCGTATCAGCAAAAGTCGATGCTCGCTTCGTTTTGCAAGATGAGGTTGATTTGTTTGTTTTGCTTTGAAAGCCTTTATTTTTTCCCAACAGTAAGGTGTTCAGAAACGTGATTTTATTTTCAGCGGATTCTCAATAGAGTGTGTTCCAAAATTTGGCACTCAACTGGATTTTTCAAGAATTGGGAGCTAAAAAGGGTGTTTAAAAACAATGAATTTTCCTCGTCGAGAAAAAAGAGGATTTGCCAGTGAGCACGCGGGTCACGACCCAACGCCGGCGGAGGGCGTGAAGCACACACCGCGCCTGGCCGCACTAGCAGCTAAATTTTGCGTCGAGAAGGCGCGACGGTCTGCGACCGTGGGCCTAATGAAATGCAATCTGTGGCGAGGTGAACGCGAAACCGGGCCTTAAAATTGACACTTGCCAGCCTACATTCCTCACAATGGAATTTGATTTATTCAAATGGAGGTTCTAATTTTCAACATGAAATTTAAAAAAGGTTCAACTCTGCTCTTTGATTGCTCGGAATTAAGCTGGCAACTACTTGGTGTTTGTTTGGTATTCATCTGGCGTTTTAATTTGGCATTTTAAGTCGACGTAATCTGATGCAATTTGTTTTTTTTTTTGGCTTTGGACAATTTCACCACTTCGGTGGTCATGCGGAGAAAAGTAACTTCGCGTGTATTTATTTCACATATTCAATAATTCGACCTTGCCTTGTCTTTCGCATTACATAGCCTCAGTCCAGTACAGCTTAAGAAGCTGGTTTATTCTAGCTGGTCTTTTTCTCTAAGTAAAGTGACTGTAGTTTCAAAGTCTTACTCTCAAACTCGTCACAATTTCCGAGCTGGTCATACTTTTCAAGCTAGTCATCCTTCGAGTCTAGTCATACAATCTAGTCATAAATTCTGAACTGGTCATACTTTTCAGTGAGTCATACTTTCCAGCCTAGTCTTTCTTACGAGCTGTTCTGTGATATGAGCTGGTCTGTGATATCGAGCTGGTCTGTGATATCGAGCTGGTCTGTGATACGCTAGCTGGCTATATTTAAGAGTTTTTCAAATATTTTGCTTCAAAGTAAGTCTAACTATAAGCGTAGAACACTGGCTTAGAGCATATTGACATCGAGAAATTTGGTAGCTGAAATTTTTTATTGCGTCAATTGTAATGATTCCCAATTTTTTTGAGTCAATTCTAACGATTCCCAATTTCTATTGAATACATTCTAATGATTACCAAAATCTACTGAATTCTAATGATTCCCAAATTCTATTGAGTCAATTCTAATGGATCCCAATTTCATTGAGTCAATTCTAATGATTTCTTCTTTCTACTCCCTTTTGTCCCAGCCAATTTGCAGTTTATGTTCTCCGTGCCTCTGCTATTTCCTGTGTCAAGTCACGTCCTTTTCGATGCGGCTTCGCTCCATGACCATCGCGAGTCTTCGCATCTCTGCACACTATGCCTCTTAGTCAGTTATCCAAATTGGCCGTGGTGTGCCCTGGCCAAGGCATTCTTCCCCGAGGATGCCTCTACGAGTTCCGCCACATGCAGTCGCTCTTCTCCCATTCTTTGCTGTGTATCGATGACGTGCTCCAAGAAAACTTCTCTCGTCACCTCTTGGACCAGCCTCTTGCATCCATAGACGCATGGGGCCTTTCCACCGCCAATGCTCAGCCCGCCATTTTGGCCTCCACATACGTTATTTCCGAGGTACTTAAGAAGAATTATGGTGTGGATTTGGCTAGGGATGCCCGTGTGTCCCATTTCTTGGGCCACTCTCTCGGCGAGTACTCTGCGCTTTTACTAACAGGTTTCTTGAGCCTCGAGGAGGCCATTCTTATTGTACGCAGGCGGGGGGAACTCATGGAGAACTTGGTGAAGCTGCAAAAGTACGAGATGCGGTCTCTTCTTTTCAAGCCTCTGCTGTATGAGGCTGTGTACGAGGCAGCAGCCAAACGTGGGGTACTAGCGTGTGCAAACAATGCCAGTACGATAGCAATTTCTGGCACAGTTCTGGAGCTTGATGACTTGGTGCTGGATTTAAATCTGCCCAAAAAGATAATACTCAAGCAAACAAAATTACCTGTTTCGATCCCTTTCCACAACAGCCTTCTCCAGAGCATAGAGCCAGATTTGCTCTCATGCAGGACACATTCTTGTCAAGGCACCAAACCCATCATCAGCAATCTTACAGGTGTAGAGTCGAAGGGTGATGTCTATGCCAATACTGTCTACAGTACTTCCAAGCCCGTGCAGTGGAAAAAGTCCATTGAGTATCTCAAGGAACAGGGTGTGGGAACTCTAGTGAACCTTGGTCCAGGAAATGCGGTGAGCGCCATCAACAGTCGCTTTGATATTAAGAACGTCAGCGCAGTAACTCCTGAAGATTTGCGGGCTTTAACGGCATTCTTCCAAGAATAATCCAAAACTGTTTCAAAACTGTTTCAAAACTGTTTCAAAACTGTTGCAAAACTGTCTAAACGGATTTAAAGTGGTGTAAATGTCATCAAATGTGGGACCAATTATATACTGACGATCTACAATTATATGCTCGCCCGGTTCCGGCGCGACGTGATGCCATCACTGATAAAGAAGCACCGCGCTTTCAGCGAAACATTGAGAATAACACGTGAGCACGGCCCACTCCGACCAATAGAAACACACACTTTCATCCCGCCTCGCCCTATGTGAGGATGCCAAATTTTGACAGTCTGTATATCTACCCGTAATTAAGGTTTTTCTGTGGCCCATTTTTTCCCCATCGGTTTTTGTTGTGCCGAAATCTCTCTTTACAGTGCCTGCGAGGTGGTGAATTTTTTCCGCAAAACTTGACTGCGCGCACCTGAGTCAAGCGCCTCTTAATATAAAACTTGGGGAATCCGCTCGGCTCTTTTCTTGCAAATTATTGTAATGAGTGCAAAATTAATTGACGGAAAGGTCATAGCCACCGAGCTCCGCCAAAAAATACACCTGGAAATCCAGGAGATTCAATCTAAGCATGCTGATTTCAAACCGGTCTTGACCATCATTCAGGTGGGCGACCGCCCAGACTCTTCCACTTATGTGAAAATGAAGTTGAAAGCTGCAGAAGAGGCTAGCATCGAATGCAACTTGATCAGATTGGATGAGAACGTGTCTGAGTTCGAATTACTCTCCAAGATCTCTGCTTTGAACAATGATGTCAATGTGGATGGTATCTTGGTTCAGTTGCCTATTCCTGCGCACTTGGACGAGACCAAGGTGACAAATGCTGTTGCCGCAAGCAAAGATGTCGATGGCTTTGGCCCTCACAACGTGGGTGAATTGGGTAAGAAGGGCGGAAACCCTACGTTTTTGCCTTGCACCCCTAAAGGTATTATGCAATTGCTTGAACACTCCAAAGTCGACATCACGGGCAAAAATGCCGTTGTTCTTGGCAGATCTGACATTGTTGGCCGCCCAATTGCCAACTTGTTGACCAAGGCTAATGCCAATGTCACGCTTTTGCACTCCAAGACCTCGCCTGAGAGTCTCCAGGCTTTCTTGGCATCTGCTGATATTGTGGTGGCAGCCATTGGAAGCCCCAACTTTGTCAAGGGTTCTTGGTTGAAAAAGGGCTCTGTCGTCATTGATGTGGGCGCCAACTTTGTCCCCGACGAAACTAAGAAGTCTGGCTCCAGAATGGTCGGAGATGTGGACTTTGACTCTGCTGTGTCTGTGGCTTCTTTGTTGACTCCAGTTCCCGGTGGAGTTGGACCAATGACCGTGGCAAACTTGTTGGATAATGTGGTGATTGCTGCTAAGAACCATTACAAGGCCAACAGCCAGACGCCTCGTTTCACCAACCCTTTGAAGTTGGACTTGAAAACCCCCGTTCCTTCTGACTTTGAAATCTCCAGATCTCAACAGCCAAAGAGAATCAACCAGGTTGCTGAAGAATCGGGAATCTTGGACTCCGAGTTGGAGCCTTTTGGATTCTACAAGGCTAAGGTTTCCTTGGATATTTTGAAGCGTTTGGAGAACAAGGTCAACGGAAAGTACGTCTTGGTCACTGGTATCACCCCGACTCCTTTGGGAGAGGGTAAGTCCACGACCACTGTCGGTTTGGCGCAAGCTCTCGGTGCTCACTTGGGCAAGAACGTGTTCGCTAACGTGAGACAACCTTCTATGGGTCCAACTTTCGGTATCAAGGGTGGTGCTGCTGGAGGAGGATACTCCCAAGTCATTCCTATGGATGAATTCAACATGCATGTCACGGGTGATATTCATGCCATTTCCATGGCTAACAACTTGTTGGCCGCAGCTATCGACACCAGAATCTTCCACGAGAACACTCAAAAGGATCCCGCTTTATACAAGCGTTTGGTTCCAGCTAAGAAGGGTGTTAGAAAATTTCCTGTTTCTTTCCAGAAGAGATTGGAGAAGTTGGGCATCAATAAGACTAACCCGGACGATTTGACCCCAGAGGAAGTTTCCAAGTTCGTTAGATTGGACATCGACCCAGACACCATCACTTGGAGAAGAGTGGTTGACTGTAACGACAGATTTGTGAGAGGCATAACTATTGGTGAGGCTCCAACCGAAAAGGGTATGACCAGAAAGACCGGTTTTGACATTTCTGTTGCCTCGGAGTGTATGGCCATCTTGGCCTTGTGTACCTCTTTATCTGACATGAGAGAAAGATTGGGTAAGATGGTTGTTGCAGCCTCCAGATCGGGCGAACCCATCACCTGTGAGGATATCGGATGTGCCGGTGCTTTGACTGCGTTGTTGAAGGACGCTATCAAGCCAAATATCATGCAAACCTTGGAGGGTACCCCAGTCTTTGTGCATGCTGGTCCTTTTGCCAACATCTCCATCGGAGCCTCTTCTGTATTGGCCGACAAAATGGCCTTGAAATTGGCAGGTACTTCAAAGGACTTGACTGATGAGGAGAGACAAGAGCAGGAAGGATATGTTGTCACCGAGGCAGGTTTCGATTTCACTATGGGTGGTGAAAGATTTATGAACATCAAGTGCAGAGCTTCCGGTTTGGCTCCAGATGTCATTGTCATTGTCGCTACAGTCCGTGCCTTGAAGGTCCACGGAGGAGGTCCAGAAGTCAAGGCAGGTGCTCCATTGTCTGCTGAATACACCCAGGAGAACGTGGAATTGTTGAGAGCAGGATGCTCCAACTTGGCCAAGCACATTGCCAACGCCAAGGCCTACGGCTTGCCCGTGGTTGTTGCCATCAACAAAATGTCTTCTGACAGCGACAAGGAGCACGATGTTATCCGTGAAGAATCTTTGAAGGCTGGTGCCGTTGACGCCATTGTGTCTAACCACTGGGAAGAGGGTGGAAAGGGAGCTGTTGACTTGGCTAAGGGAGTCATCGAGGCTTCTAATTCTATCGACAAGGACTTCCGGTTCTTGTACGACACCAAGCCAAGTGTGGAGGACAAGATTACCACTATCGCTAAGGAAATGTACGGTGCAGGTGAAGTTGAGTTCTTGCCTGAAGCACAAAAGAAGATTGATCTCTACACCAAGCAGGGTTTCGGCAATTTGCCAATCTGTATCGCCAAGACGCAGTATTCGTTGTCTCACGATGCAGCATTGAAGGGAGTGCCAACTGGATTCAAGTTCCCCATTAGAGATGTGAGAGCATCCATTGGTGCCGGTTACTTGTACGCATTGGCTGCGGAGATTCAGACCATTCCGGGATTGCCTACGCATTGTGGTTTCATGAACGTGGAGGTGAATGAAGATGGAGAAATTGATGGATTGTTTTAAACTTTTAATTGTGAAGTTCAACACTTTATGATGTTACGGAAACATTAATATGATATTATAGGAGACCATAACTTTGTAAGGAGAACATACTTAGTGTTTGCGAAGGAGATGAAAACAGAGAGGACATTAACAGAGAGGACATAACAGAGAAAGGACATAACAGAGAAAGGACATTAACAGTAAAAGAAAATCAAAAAAGAATTCAAAAAAGAATTCAAAAAAGGAAATCAATACTGTGAAAGGATACTACACGTAATTTAATGCTTTGCATCCATTGCATGTGGTAATAAAAACATCAAAAGCGATGCATGCATATAGCACGAGTGGCAGCTCACTCACTCACCTCAGTAAAAAAAGGGAGGAAAAATACCTTATCTATCCTTATTTCCTTTGATCACACACATTCAAATACACCGGCAATTGCAAATGTTTGTCAATACAAAATTGCTTGCACGCAGTGCAGCCGCTGCTCCTTTGTTCAGAAGATCGCTCGCCCCTGTCGCCAGGACCTTTGCATCACGGAACGCTCCAAGTGTACTTCCAAAAGTCGCCTTCAAGCAAAACATTCTTGCCAGAGAGTTGAATTTCAGATATTATAGTGTGTTGAGCCAATCAGCCGCCAAATCTTACAATTACAAAGATATCAAAGAACTTGTGACCACGCCCAAGAAGGATTCTCTTCTTATTGATGTCAGGGAGCCAGCCGAGTTCCAAGAGGGCCACATTCCAGGCGCACTCAATGTTCCTTTTAAGTCATCACCCGGAGCTTTTGATTTGTCTGAGGAAGAATTTGAAGACAGCTTTGGGTTCCAGAAGCCGGACAAGGATAGCGAATTGGTGTTCTACTGCTTGGGAGGTGTGCGCTCCACTGCCGCCGAGGAGTTGGCCAACTCTTTTGGCTACACCAAGCGCGGCAACTACCAAGGTTCGTATGAGGATTGGTTAATGCATGAAAACGGCGCCAAGAAGGCTTAGACTTGCGGCTGAGACTTCAAGACTAGGGCCTCAAGCGAAGAATGACGAACACTTGGCACAGTCGCGACTCGGGCTCTACTGGTCACTTACCGTGCACTTCAATGCAGCGACACCTAATCTTGCCCTCTGTATATAACCCATTTCTATTGTTTACCTCATTCCAAGTCTATAAAGAAGATCCGCTAATACAATTTTGATAGATGATTCACTGCTTAAAGAACGACTCGCGGCTTGACAATGAAGTCACTGCTCCTGGCCTTTGAAGTCATGCTTCTGGCCTCTGACTCACTGCTCCTGGCCTCTGAACTCAAGTTGCTTAAACTCCTTCCCTAACCGTCTCTTTCTCTTTCTCTCCATGACCTTCTCTCTCTGGCTCTTCTTCATGTTGTCGAACTTAGCCTTCTGGATCATCTTCCGCTTCTCTGATTGCTTCAAGAAGTACGGGTTCACCTGCTCACCGGTCCTCATTTTCTTCATCTGCTCTTTCTTATGATTGGCCACGATCTTGTCCGAGAGATCTCTGCTTTTTAGCGTGTCCAACCTTGACTTCAAAGACTGCAATCTAAGCTTGAGGCCTTGCACCTCTCTCTCCGACATGGTGGCGACCAACTCTTTATCTTTCAATATACTCTGCATTTCGTCGATCTCCTTTTGGCGGTATTCGTCGAGAAACGCGTAATCTTTTCTGATCTTGTTCCAGTCGGCCTTTCCGTATGCCGCATCGAATCGGACATCCTGGTAAAGCGTGCTGTCTTTGGCGGTTTTGAGTCCTGGGATCTCTCTGATTCTGGAAACGGGTTTCTTGGAGCTGGACTCCGACGGGGCGTGTTTGAGTTTTTTAGCAGGCTTCTTGCCCTTTTCCTGCTTAGAGGAGTCGTCAAAGAAACCATCTTCGGCACCCAGGTCCGAGTCCAGGTCGGAGTCCAGGCGGTAATTTGAGTGACTCTTGCTGGAACTTTTGGTGTCTCTATGACTGGAGACTTTCTTTGGTCTGCTTTGGCTCGTGGCTTTTGACTCCTTTGCCTTCTTCAGATCATCTTCTTCCCTGAGTCTTCGCTGGGCAGAGCTCAATGCTCCAAACGATAGAGAGGAGAAATCATCTTCATCGCTGGTTTCGTCTTTCCTCAATACCAGCCCTAGGTAGTCGTCTTCGGACTCCGAATCGTTGTACTGTGGTCTCAATCTCTTTGAATTCATATCAATGGTGATTTGCTGCGATGCAGTCTGACTTTCTTATGCGATGGAGATGCCGCACACTGCGCACTCGCTGCCATGAGTACAGTCCATTGGCAATATAGAAAACAACCACAGGGCAAGAGTCGGAAGTATACCGAGATGATTTTGGGATGTTTGACCTTCTACATATTAAGAATTTCACAATAAATATCAAAACGAAATTCAAAAAGGTTATATATTAAAAACCATAGGAAAATTGGGTTAAAAAAGAGGCCCTCAACTTGTACAGTATTTTTCAAAATTATTTATACCAGTGCGACAAAATTACCAATTTTTGAAAATTATTCACACCAAATACAAGTTTTAATATACAGCATAACATGGAAACTAGTTTAGTTTTGCCCGTTTCGACCGTTTATTGTAAAATTCCAAGAATAGAATATAAGAGCAATCGTCCAGATTAAAATATTTAATAACTGAACTCTATTAAAAGTTAGTGTGAAACATTATGCCATTTGGTATGAATAATTTTGTCGCACTAGTTCGAATAATTTTGAAATATTGGTATGAATAATTTTGTCGCACTGGTATGAATAATTTTGGAAAACACTGTATCACATTTGAGCCGAGAAAACAGTCAACTAGGACAAAAATGTGCATTAATGACGTAAAAATTCCCATACTTTTTTAATATTAAAATGCATATTCAGATTAATTAAAATGCACATTTAGATTAAGATGTTCATCCCACTAAGTAATAGGGACTGAAGGTACAACTATGTAAGAAGGCCTCAATTTCTAATTTAGTAAGTGTCATAAGTTTTCACCTCAAAGTGGAAACAAATTTTATGCTGAAATCAAATTCATTCCAACTATTTTGCCTTCGTTTTTATTCATTTGTTACCATTCGATAGTATAGTCAACTCTCAAATTCAGTCAAGTACGAAAAGATTGGATTTTGGGACTTTTCAGGTACCACTTGTTGTTTTTGGTTATAATACAGATACCAAGTTCGCTAATACCGAATCCAACTGTGTATGTAGGTGCACATGCTACTCTTCTATCGGTGACCGGTATAATGCGCAGGATGCCGCGCCATCTCCGTTGAACGGCCATGGTTCGGCTCAACCAGACCCATGCATTATTTAGAACGCTCGGCGATCGGATAAACCATATTTGAGGCTTAAATTATAAGCAGCATGAAATCCTGAAACTGTTTCGAATTCTGAATTTACACTACACCTGCTTTATAACATACTTGTATTGGACCCGTTTTAGACGCTTTGTTGAGTCTCCGCTTTAAGGCCCTCACACGGCATTCGCGCCCTTGTAGTCCGTCGTTTCGAGAGGCCCGGTTCCTATTTTCTCCGGGCGCGGTCGAACAGTGGATTATGTAAGCCAAGGACCATACGTGTCCGAGGCTTCTCGCGAAGTGTTGCGGTGAATTCATACCATCTCTGCGAAATTCACTTTTGCTTGGTTTACTTACTCCTTTTTAGCTCTACTTGCATACACTTTTCAGCATGTTGTCCAGAGTTGTCCGTTCATCAAGAGTATGTAAGAGATTCGGAGATTTGTTCTGGATTGTGCCGCTTATTCTGCGCCCACAAAGCCCCAATCGGCTAAGTGACCGCCGAGGACCAGTCTAACGCATTGGCCTAAGCGATATGATGTTGTTTTGCTCATACTAACCACAGACTATTCAAAAGAGATTCTTGTCTCTCCATGAATTCCGCTCCGCTGCTCTTTTAGAGTCGTACGGAGTTGGTGTGCCAAAGGGTTACGCCGCTACAACTCCAGAGGGCGCCTTTGATGCCGCCAAGAAGTTGGGCACCTCCGACTTGGTGATCAAGGCCCAGGCCTTGACCGGTGGTAGAGGTAAGGGTCACTTTGACAACGGCTTCCAAGGCGGTGTCAAGTTGATCTCTTCGCCCGAAGAAGCCAAGGACTTGGCCTCCAAGATGTTGAACCACAAGTTGATCACCAAGCAAACCGGTGAGGCTGGTAAAGAGGTCACTGCTGTGTACATTGTTGAAAGAAGAGATGCCAAGACCGAGGCTTACTTGGCCATTTTGATGGACAGAGCCACCCAAGCTCCAATGATTGTGGCCTCTGCCCAAGGTGGTATGGACATCGAGGGTGTTGCCGCTAAGGACCCAGATGCCATCAAGACTTTCCCTGTTGACTTGAACGTCGGTGTCACCGATGAATTGGCCACTGATATCGCCTCTGTCTTGGGCTACGAGAAGGAGTCTGTGCCAGAAGCTGCCAAGGCTGTCCAAAACTTGTACAAGGTTTTCATCGACAAGGACTGTACCCAGGTGGAGATCAACCCATTGTCTGAGACCCCAGACCACAAGGTCTTGGCCATGGACGCCAAGTTGGGATTCGACGACAATGCCGAGTTTAGACAAAAAGACGTGTTCTCTTGGAGAGACCCTACCCAGGAGGACCCTGAGGAAGTTGAGGCTTCCAAATACGGTCTTAACTTCATCAAGTTAGATGGTAACATTGCCAACATTGTCAACGGTGCCGGTTTGGCCATGGCCACCATGGACATCATCAAGTTGTACGGTGGTGCGCCAGCCAACTTCTTGGACTGTGGTGGTACTGCCACTCCACAAACCATCGAAAAGGCCTTCCAATTGATCTTGTCCGACAAGAACGTCAACGGTATTTTCGTCAACATCTTCGGTGGTATTGTCAGATGTGACTACGTCGCCGAGGGTTTGATCGCTGCCACCAAGAACTTCAATTTGTCCATCCCAATCGTTGTTAGATTGCAAGGTACTAACATGAAGGAGGCCAAGGAGATGATCAACAACTCCGGCTTGCAATTGTACGCATTCGAGGACTTGGACCCAGCTGCCGAGAAGATTGTTCAATTGGCTCCTGCAAAGGCATGATTCTAGATTATAATTTATACACGATATGCTGAATCTTAGTAACTGTAATATCTGTAACAGATGCAATAGACAACGAACAGGCCCAGTTCTAACCGTACATAGTAGAGATTCCTCTCCAGCCGAAAACTATTGAAGTGTCTTTCGCAGCCAGATGTCGCAATGTCGCATTGCCACTACCCTCAACGAAACTCACACTCACGGTGCGAAATCAGTGTTCGCCTCTCAATCCACACACCACACACCCCATGTTTTTAACCAGATCCGAATACGACAGAGGTGTCTCTACTTTCTCGCCTGAGGGGCGCTTGTTTCAAGTTGAGTACTCTCTTGAAGCCATCAAATTGGGCAGTACTGCCATTGGTATTAGAACATCAGAGGGCGTCATTTTGGGCGTGGAGAAGAGAGTCACGTCCTCTCTCTTGGACTCCTCTTCCATCGAGAAAATTGTTGAGATTGACAAGCACGTTGGATGTGCCATGTCTGGGTTGACTGCGGATGCTAGGTCCATGATTGACCACGCCAGGGTGTCGTCCTTGACCCACAACTTATACTACGACGAGGAAATGACTGTCGAAAGTTTAACCCAATCTGTGTGTGACTTGGCATTGAGATTTGGAGAGGGTGCTTCAGGTGAGAAAAGATTGATGTCCAGGCCGTTTGGTGTGGCACTCTTGATTGCCGGGGTGGACGAAAATGGGCCACAGTTGTATCACGCCGAGCCTTCAGGAACTTTTTACAAATACGATGCGAAGGCCATCGGCTCTGGCTCTGAAGGTGCTCAAACAGAGTTACAGAATGAATATCACCAGTCGTTGACTTTGAAGGAGGCTGAGCTATTAGCTTTGAAGATCTTGAAGCAAGTCATGGAGGAGAAATTGGACTGCAAAAACGCCCAGCTAGCATCTGTAACCAAAGAGGAGGGTTTCAAGGTTTACGATGATGCCAAAACCGATGCTCTTGTCAAGGAGTTGAATGAAACTACCGTGGACGAGACTCAACTTTGATAGGAAAAGATGTGCTGGTCTTGGCAAAAGGGCGTCAAGTACAATGTATTAAATAAAGAGCGAATGCATTAGATTATTCATGCTATATGCGAGCAAATATCTCTTGAAGTACAAGAAATGCAGGGTTTTCTCCGCTAAGAGGGTTGAGTTCGTTGGTCATTTCCCCAAGACCCTCGTTGAACCGTGACCAGAACCCAGTCACTACCTCATTAAGCCCTGCAATCCTGCTATTCACCAAGGCCTCGCTAAACTCAATTTTTTCAAACTTGTCTGGATAGTTAGCTTTGTATTCTTGAAGCAACTCTGCGTTCATCAGAATAAATGTCTTCTTGAGTCGAGTCACTGTGAAGGTGAACAGATGGACAGTATTCAAAAGGCCTCTCAACAACTGCAAAAGCAACCCGTTTGTTATCATTGAGTCCCGAAGAATATTGTTTAAGTACTTCCCGATCTGATTGTTCAACTCACTGACTTCAGTGTATTTTTCCTTTGTTTTAGATTTTGACAAGTGTCGATGAGAGGAGACCAGGATTTTCTCATCAAATATGTCGTTTCCCGTGAAGGCTTGCTTCATGAAAAAGTGGGGCTCGTTCTGTGAGCTCCAGTTAAGGTCAGAATCGACTCCTGTTGGCGGAAGTGAGCTTGGAAAAGGGTTTCTTTCCTGGATGTTCAGTGCTGAATTCCCGAGGCTCAATCTTGTTGATGCTGTCTGCTGACTGCTTGTGTCTGTTTTAGTTTCTTTTTGAAACTCTTCACTTGTGTGGCGCAAAGCAGAATAGTTTGTTTCAATGATGCTGAAATTAATATAGCTCTGTAACTCAACCAATAATCTCTTCATACGAAACAATAGGACCCGGCACCGTATGATTAGTTTGCGGGTTGGTCGAGAGTGTCCCTTGTAATTCCAGACACTTGAAAAGGATACATCCTTCCAAGAGTTGTCTAGAAGCTTGCTAGTAAATTTGAGAATCATTTGTAGCCTGAAGATGAGTTGGTACTCGAAAATGAAGCTTTCTCCGATAACAAGGTTCAATGGGAACGGAAGACTCACGTCAATGTTGACTCCCTCTATAACAGGATCAGTAGCCTTCATATGTGACAGCCCTTCTGTACCAGCCAGATTGGTGGCTGACTTGAGTTCCCTCAGTCCAAGAGGAGCTCTTTGCAATGATTGGCTAACGAACTTCTTTATTGCGTTTGAGGCGTGCTCGTTCTCTTTCATCGCCTCCTCAGTGTCAAAAGACTTGATGTTTATGATCTCCTCGGCAAGATCGTAGAAGCTGTTGTCATCAACAGTGAACTTTGAAAATTGTTTGAGTATGTTGCTTATTCTGCCGTCAGAAGAAGTATCTGCCGCACTCTCGGTTGAGAATTGGGTGTCAAAGGACATTATAGTACTCATGACAGAAGAAGGCTTTTTTTCCTTGCTTAGTTCATGATGGGCTGCATCTAAAAAGCAGTCAATTTTGAAAGAGTCATTTAGCAAGTATGTTTTGTGAAGGTTTGAAATCACGTCATTGAAAAAGTAGCCCTTGAATAACATCTTGAGAAGGGCCTTGTTGGCTCTGGCATAGAACTGATTGATTTTGAACGTCAAATCTTTAGCGTATAAGCTGAGTATAGGCGCTGGAGTTGGCACCGAGAAAGTGGTATCAGGAAGGCCCTCAAGACTGGCCTTTCCCAAGCTTTGTCTGAAAATATTGAGGAATTTTCCTGTGGATAGCAACTTAATCTGCATATCTTTTGTGGTGAAGTGGTTAATAAGACCATCAATCTTAATGACGTAGAGTTCCTCCCAGTAACGCTCCATATTGGAGTAAAAGATATTGCTCGGTAGATCATTTTTCTTAATTAGGAACTCCTGAAATGGATCATTGACCTCCCCCCTGGAGAGCCAGAGATTCAAAAGATCGATGTAATCTCTGCTGATGGCCTCGAATGTTTTTGAAAGAAAGGCAAATGACACCCGATCTCCGTTGTACTGCGCAATCTTGCTCTGGACAATTCTCAACACACATCCCCCTTTGCAGACCTCAAACTTGTTCGAGTCGGAGGAGACTCCGATGTAAGAACCTGCGGAGTCTATATCGTTTCGTATGGACTCTAGGAAAGTATTGAATCTAGGATCTTTTCCCGCAAAGTCTTTGGATAGACATGCCTCTACGTCAGTGGCAGATCTGAAAAGTGGGTTTCTTTCTTCGGTTTCAAGATGAATGAGACATGCTATCTCATACAATAGACTGAGCTTGTCTGCAATTTCTTTCTGAATTGCATTATCAATGGCTGTTAGCGAATTCGAGCCCCTGTGAGACCCTTCGTGGTACGAAGAGATGAGGACGCGGTAGCTTTGTAAAAAGTTCGAGATTTCGTAGCATAAGCGATGATTGGCACGACCAAACACAGGCATATTGTAGATCATGCAAAAATTCAAAAGCCCGGAGTACATTTTGCCATATCGGAGGAGTTTCTTCGTCACCTTCTTGAGACTAACGTCAATGTGCTTGGCGACATTATGATCAGGACCAGCAATTCGATCGTGAAGCAACTGCAGATCGTAACGGTCGCTGAACTTGAAATAGCTGCCCTCAAATCCCAACAATCCATAGTAAATGTCCGTCACTAAAAGTGCCTGTTGTGCATTTAAAGTCGAAACATCACTTAGCAGAGGTAGCTGAGTGAAGTTAGCAAACGTGGCACGTTGTAGCGTAGACTGTAGAAATTGGGGCTTGTTAAGTCTCAACACGTGGGCTCGTGGATCCGAAGTGCTGTCTTCATGTTGCCCTATGTTCATTTTCTGGGGACTAGAGACTCTATCTGTGCAGCTGAGATGGTGGTTGTTTATGAGTTTAATTCGCGCTTGCGCGTCATGTAAACAAAGACGATGAGAGCGGCCCATCTCAATTTCGTTTAGTCACATCACTTCCGTACGGGGCTATATTTTCTTATGTTAACGGCTGCTCAAAAGTCATCTCCGTCGCTTAAGCTCAACTCGTCCATCAAGGCCTGCGACGCGAGCTCGGCCTCTTCTTGTACTTTCTTCAAGCCACATACTTCCTCCAAGTACTCCGAACTATTAAGGCAGTTCTTAACAAACATCCAGTCTTGGGCATTGTACAAGTCAATCACTGTCTTGGAACATGCTGAGCATTTACCATAGGCTGGCGTGTTGAGTTTAGCCTGTGAAAATGTGTTGAGATTGCCCCGTATCTGGTGTGGCACGTCTCCAAACTTTGTAGTTGATGTGAAAGGAGCTCTTTGTTTGTTAGGATGTTGCAAAATCGAAACCAAAAGCTCCACTGCCAAAGAAGACGCTATCAAAGCGCCTCCAGGTCTTGTTACTGTGCACATCTGATCCAAGGTGCGATCAGAAAGTGAGTCCTTGGGCGCAACCACATCATTGCAATAGTAACACCCTAAACGGTCATCCATGTCCGAAGGACTATGACGCATTACCAAGTAACTGTCATATCCAAGGGCTGCATTCACCACTATCTTATTCATTGCAGCGCCCATAACAGTAGGGAGCCACCGTGATTCTCTAGAGTCCATCAAGAGAAAGATAACGTCGTGTTCACTGAAGAGTTGTTTCAAGAGCTTGTAGTTTTCTCGTATACGTTCCTCCTCAGACTCGCTGATAGGATGGCCAATCATGGGAACCTCGATATCGAAACCTTGGGACCTGATGCCGGGAAATATTTCCTTTAGCGCCTCGCTTGCTCGAATTGCCTTTTTGTAGCCCCGGTTTTCGTCGCTGAAACAATCTTTGAAGGTAAATAAAGGTTGGCGCACTGGATTGGAGTATGATACTCTACCATTATCAATGAAGGTAATCTCCCTCACTCCCCAGCCCATAAGTGCTCTCGAAACATAGCTTCCGAGAGTGCCCGCTCCCAAAAGAAGAATCTTTTGCTTTTTGATGGTCTCTAGGTCAATGTGGGGGGCCACACGCCATTTCATAAGCTTCAAGTTCAAGTCCACGGCTTGGTTGGCCAATTGCTCGGGGTTTATTAGTGATCCCAATTCGGCCAATTTCGGTCCCATCTTGCCTTGCAGAGTCTTTTCCCACCCTGTTACCTGCGGCTCTGCTGAGGCATCAAACTTCTCGTCAAGCGTGAGGTGTAGCTTGAACGACCTATCGCCAGTTCTGTAGACAATTAAGTCAATATGTTTGAAGCCACGTAATGCCAAAGTATACAAGTAGTTCTTCAAGTAAATGGAAGGGTAAGAATCGGACGTGAAACACCTATCAATGAAAACAAAGACATGACAGTCTTTGCGGAACTCATTGAATGACCCATTCAATGGCTCATCTGGGGAAGGAGCTTGAAAAAGCAATTCTGGGTTTTCCTTCAAGTCTCGCTGTACGGTGTCAATGATTTTGCCGTCAAGCTCTGTTAACTCAACAGGCTCACTATACCACACCGAGTGGAGAAGGGGAAACGCAAGCCAGTAGTAAAACTTGTACTTCTTCAAGTCCGAGAAAACAAGCAAACGGAATTTTCGGTCCAATTTTCCCTCCTTTAAATCCATTAATAGCAGCTTTCCCCATTCGGCCAATAGCGCCTTCTTATCCGTAGATTTGAAATCCTCGATGGTGTTGACATTATAGAGAATGCCTTCAATAGACGTGGATGTTTGCTGGGAATCCAAGTTGAAGCTACCATTATCTAGATTAATAACAGGCCTATCGTTGAATTTGTTCAAAAGACTTGGTTTTGTTTCGAATCCATGGATTGACTTGGGGCTGGTATCCAACTTGTAATCAGTGAGTTTTCTTTGGGCCAATGCCGTGAAAAAGGAAGAGTCCGCGAAAGACTGGATGCTATGGTATTTTAATAGTGTTCTGGGCTCCATATTAATATTGGCTTGTCTATATATGAAAGCGTGGGGTTGTAGTATATAATTATAACTTGTCTTGCCTCTGCTCCCGCGGTGCGCATGCAGTCTGATAACAAAATCGCCCGCCATGCCTCCAATAGGCAGTGAACTTTGGCTAACAAGGCATAGGATTTGACTATAATTAGTCCAAAGTCATGCCGTCAATCTCATCCAACAACTCATCAAGGCCAACCTCCAAGTCGTTTCCGTCGTCCTCCATATCCTCAGCATCAGTCTCGGTAGCAGCTGGCTCATCACCAGCCTTGTAAAGATTGACGGTGTGTCTCAATTCCTTGTCCTCCTCCAATTCTTGCAAGAATAATTCGTAGTCCTTCTCTGCCCTCTCCTGGTCTTGTCTTGCCTGTCTGGAGTCGTCATTGGCAATGATATCGTCTTGCTCGCGAGCCATTCTCTTCAATCTCCACTTTCTGTTCTGTCTCTTCTTTGACTTTCTAGCATAGTGTTTCTTGATCAAAACAACATCGGGGGTGTTATCTGTGTCCAAGGTGTCCCACAAGTCTGAGTTGAAATTGGTATTACTCAAGAAGTATCCCATGGCAGAGTCTCCTGGATGTAAAATGGCACCTAAATGAGAACGCACATAGTAGGTGTTGTCGTTGACACCCAAATCAGCAGCCCTACTAACAGTGATGTCCGCAAGCACAAACTTACCCTTGACGTCTCCGGTGGGCTCAACATCTAGCACCACGAATTCGACGAGTTGGTTCACGTCCAAAAGCGATGGGAATGGAGCTCTCCAGAAGACATTGGAGAGCAAATCAGCAGTCTGCAAGGTGGTAGGGTCAATAAACTGGATCATGTTTGTGATTTTGCGGCAAACCACCAATCTGGAGACGTTTCCAAGCGAGTGTGCCAACTTTTTGGGGAGAACCACTAAGTCATCACGACAAATAGGCGCAATCTCGACGGAAAACGTAAACTTGTACTGCGAAGAACTGGACTGAACGTCAGTACTAACCAACTCCTCGGACTTTTTGGACTTGATTGGCGCAACTGCAGACAAAAAATCGATCATCTTGGTGGCATGGTTTCTCTGTGAGTAAAAGAGATCCAATCCATCTTTGGCCTCCTTTATCAGAATTGTGTCAACATGAGCATTGTGCTTCAAGATCAACTGTTCCAAGTACAAAAATGTTCTCTTGTGGGCAACTTTTTGTCTGATTTGAACTGCAGCTCTCCAGGTATTTTGCGTAAAGGACTTGGCACAGTCAGGGCATTGCATTGCAACCACAACGTATTCGACTTCAAAAGTCTGCTGCACAATTGTGTTCTGCAAGGCCTCTCCCTGAACAGAAATCTTGATTCTGATTCTTCTAGAGTGGGGTTCTGTCCACACAAATGAAGCATCCACCAATCTGACTTTATTCAAGCCTTTTAATCGACGTAAACAAATAGCCAACAATTCACGAGACTCCAACTCACAGCGGATCCACTGCGTGGGTGGCTGCAAGAACCGTTCACAGTTTCTGCAGAAACTGATATTTGCCTCTCTAGGAATTCCCTCTGTGATATCCACATTCATCTTAATACAGTCGTAACACATAACAAGCCCTGATGAGCCGTCCATTGGCACACCACAGTTACAACAAAGAACTGTGGCCACACCTCCTTGGTCCTGCTGTCTCATTGGGGTATAAGACATGATGTATTATTTTGTGTCTGGAAGATTAAGTATGTCTAAACTCAAGTCTCCTTAAGCTTGGGTAAAAAGCGAATATGGTAAATTTTCGCGTCTGCAGAGGCGATTAGTAAGAGAAACAGAGTGTAGTTTGCCGTTGAAGAAGGCACTTTTTTCTGAGATGAGCAGCAGTGGTGGTGCGCAGTGACACCCGTACACCAGAGAGATCGCATTACGAATATACATCAACACAGTAAGCTTCGGCCCGAACGCGAGAGTAGCTCCACAATCAGACCGAGACAACCACTTTCATCATGGTTGACCGAAAAAGAGGTACAATTTCATCCTCAGAAGAAGTGCCGAGAAAGTTAAAGAAAGCCAAAACAAAAGGAAGCGACCAGGCTTTGGATGTCAAACCAAACGGGCACTCAGCCCACCCCGAAGCAGAGTCGGACTCGGACAATGAGGTTAAAATTGAAGATAATTACGACGGTAGTGAGAGCGACCACTTCAAAGACTCTCTCAATGGACATGAGGCGGATAAAGATTACAAAGATGCGGACGCAAATGAAGAGTTTGTGGATGCTGGAGATGATGACAATGACAAGGATGACGAAGAGGATGACGAGAACGGAAACGATATTGCCCCAGATGATGATGATGACGAGGAGGAGGACAAAAGGCGCATAACAACATTCAATTTCGATGGCATAGAATACTCTTTCAAAGAACGGCCGTCGGTTCTTGAGGAAAGAGAAGGAAAAATCGAATTCAGAGTGGTGAACAACGACAATTCGAAGGAAAACATGATTGTTTTAACTGGGTTAAAGAACATTTTCCAGAAGCAATTACCCAAGATGCCGCGTGAGTATATCTCCAGATTGGTGTATGACCGCTCACATTTATCGATGGCCGTGGTCAGAAAACCATTGACAGTGGTTGGTGGAATTACATACAGGCCTTTTGATCACCGAGGGTTTGCTGAAATTGTCTTTTGTGCCATTTCTTCTACGGAACAAGTGAGAGGGTACGGTGCACACCTTATGAATCACTTAAAAGACTACGTGAGGGCCACATCGCCCATCAAGTACTTCTTAACATATGCTGACAACTACGCCATTGGGTATTTCAAGAAACAGGGATTCACCAAGGAAGTGACCCTAGATAAACTGGTTTGGATGGGGTACATTAAAGACTACGAGGGCGGTACATTGATGCAGTGCTCCATGCTCCCCTCTGTTTTGAGGTATTTGGACTCGGGCAAGATTCTCTTACTTCAGAGAGCTGCAATCGAGAAGAAAATCAAAATGAGGTCAAAGTCCCATGTCGTTCGCCCGGGGCTTCAGGTGTTCAAGAGAGCGAAACCCGGATTCAAATTACTGGCTAAAGAGATTCCTGGGTTGATAGAGAGCGGCTGGCTGGAGGAGATGGATAAACTAGCTCAAAAGCCTAAGCGCGGGCCCCACTACAACTTCATGGTCACGTTACTCTCTGAGCTCACCAACCATCCACTGGCGTGGCCCTTTGCTGTCCCTGTCAATAAAGAAGAGGTGGGGGATTACTATGACGTGATCAAAGAACCAATGGATCTTTCTACTATGGAGCTGAAGCTTGAAAATGACAAGTACGAATCGTTTGACCAATTCTTATACGACTGCAGATTGATTTTCAACAACTGCCGAGCCTACAATGCTGAGACAACCACATACTACAAAAATGCAACGAAGCTCGAGAAGTTTGTCAACAAAAAGGTCAAGGAGAGTGCCGAATATTCCCATCTTCTTGATCTGTGACGGGCCGATTGCTAGCAATCGTGGCTCAAGTATTGTGTCCTGCACACCGGGGGATGTCCGGGTTGGTTGCGGAGTTCAAGGCTCGCCGATATGCTTCTCCGATAGACACCGTTACAAAACATTGATACATAGAACATAGAATACAATGGCTGCCCAAATCTATTCCAGCGCAGATTCCGCAAACGTGGCCAAGTCTGTTGCCGCTTTCATCATCAAGGCACAAAATAAAGCCCTTGAAACTTCGGCCACTTTCAAGGTGGCGGTTTCAGGTGGGTCCATGGGCAAAGTCTTGAAGCAAGGATTGATTGACGACTCTGCAAATGCCGCATCCGTTCAATGGGATAAATGGGAAATATTTTTTTCTGATGAACGTTTGGTTCCATTGGACCACCCTGACTCCAACTACGGACTCCTCAATGAAATGGTGCTTTCCAATTTGACCGGTGTAAAGCCAAAGGTTCACACCATTGACGAGTCTCTTCTCACTGGAACTGATGGCCAAATCGATGGTGCTGATGCCAAGAAAGATTCGGAAATTGCAGTTGAATATGCCAAAACTCTTCCATCGGACTTGAAGATCGACTTGATTCTTTTGGGTTGCGGTCCCGACGGCCACACCTGCTCATTGTTTCCAGGACACGAGTTGTTGCAAGAAAGAACCAAAAGCATTGGTCTTATCAGAGACTCACCAAAGCCTCCTCCAAGAAGAATCAGTTTCACGTTCCCAGTTTTGCAGAAGGCTGTTGCCATTGCCTTTATTGCTGAAGGTGAAGGTAAAGCACCAATTATCAACGATGTTTTCAACGACCCTTCTTCTAAGTTGCCATGTAAACTCGTGAATGACCTCGACACCAGCGTGTCGTGGTTTGTCAACGAGGCCGCTTTGAAGAACGTCAATGTCACTACTTCTAAGTACTAGCTGTTGAATATGAAATACATTAAGCAGCTCTTGTGTACTATTTTCTTTATCTGTGAGGTAATATACTTTGTACGGTAGATAGATTATTCACATGTCTGTAGGGATCTTAGCTTCGGAGCTGTACTGGTTTACCGCGCCATAATAAAGCCGGCAAATTACTTGTCTAAGTAGTACGCAACGCAACAGGAAATGGGTATGTGAAACATTTACGTGCATCATGGAATAGCTATTAACCGCAAGGTTTAGGCGTCGCTTTGTGGTTATGTCCAAAGAAAAACTCATCGCTAGTCGACAAGTTGGAAGTCGCCATGAGCTCGCTCTCGACTGTCTTCCCCGACCAACCCCCAAAATTCGAGCCACATATCACAATCACCACAAACATAGCCATTGATTTAGATAATGCCAAAGACGAGGTGAACCGGATTCTCTCATCATGCTGCATTGCCCTTAATTCGCTTCCACGTGATGCTAATGCAAGCGATTGGGTGCGCTTGGGTAAGGTCAATAGCCAGCGCAAATTCTTTAAAAAGCTTTACTTCCAAGTTCTTCGAGACCCAGCACTTGTTTCTTTTGCCCGCATTGTTCGGGAGCTTTTTGTCATTTTGCCAGAGAAGAAGGAGCTGGAGCAGAAAGTCAAGAACCCTCACTTGTTCCAAACTAATAATAAAGGAGAAATTGTGAGGAAAAAGGCTTCTCACAGCAGAAGCAGAAGCCTGCTGCAAAAAATAGAGAAGCCTGTTGAAGTTCCGATTGACATACCGCAGATTGAAAAGGACCTGGCGATTGAAGCTGCCAAGTGGTCGACAATGGAATTTGACCCTCACCTCTCCCTTGTCTACAGCAATTTGCACCCCATAGATAATGCCTTGTGGTATACCATACGGTCAAGGATCCTGGACTATTTGTCTATAGATGATTGTGATCTGTATATCTGGGATTCGGGCAACGGTCTCTCCTGGGACGGAGGCGTTTTGAAGTTGGTTCTATGCGAGGGCGATGTCAAGGATTGGACAGTTCTCGGATCTGTTGACCTACATAATTAAACATTCGATGAAACTATGATTATGAAAACTCCATAAATAATCAAAAGTCTTCATGATATAGTACATCAACCTTTTTATATTTTCTGGTAAATATCTAGGAAGTTCGCAACTTTTCCTAAGAATACACATTTGGGCTCTTAAAGAATCATGACAGAAAATTTCCAATTGGGTCACAAAATTCCAGTTTTACTCTGAAAACCCTCTAAACTAAAGTAGGTGTTCCTTGGTACACTTTGAAAGCTTTGAAAGAACAAAAAAGTCAATATTGAGTTCTGGCTTCTTGGTAACGTGACTTGCACCATCATCTTAGTTTACATGTGAAGTGCGGAAGTGACATCACACCGAGTTGCAACTACCCGAGAGCATGGTCGAGTCCTTGTCCAAGGTAGCATTGAAAGGCTCGTCGAAAATAGTGTCAGACTATTTCGAATTTGCAATCAATAACATCCTTTTCCAGAGAGGCATCTATCCTGCAGAAGATTTCACAACAGTCAAAAAGTATGACTTGCCCATGTTGGTTAGTGCTGATGATGAGGTCAAGACATACATCCAAAACATCATGAGTCAGGTGAAGAAATGGATCTATGGTGGGAAATTAACAAAGTTGGTAATTGTGATCATAAACAAGGCAACAACCGAAAGTGTGGAGAGATGGGAGTTCTCTCTAGATACAACAGAGGACGAGGATAAACATGCTACTCAGACTCCAAAAAGCAAAGAGACCATTCAGAAAGAGATACAGGCAATCATTCGACAAGTCACTGCCTCCGTTTCGTACCTCCCATTCTTGGCGGACGATGAGTATACCTTCAATGTGCTTGTATATACGGATCCCTCATACGAGACAAGAAATATGCCCACGGAATGGGCAGACACGCACGGCGACGGGAAACTCATCAATGGAAACGTCGACTCCGTTAAGTTCTCATCATTCGAAACCAATTTGCATAGCGTGGGCACTGCAGTCAGCTACAAATTGGGCTAGGTGTACATATGCATGATTCTATATAAAACAAAAGCTTGGGACACGGATACCGTGTAAAGCTACCCCCGCTATTTAATTAGTTTCCTTGTGAGGTCCACTTGGGACTGCAGAGGGACGCAATAAGGCGTACTCTTTATCGAAGCGAATTCTCTTGTTTCCAACCATGAAACGAGCCGCACCTTTAAGGCCCACTGTATAGTCCCATTTTCTCAAGTAGTTATCTTGCTTAAGTAAGCCAATAGATCCCACAGAAGCTTCATTCAAAATCTTCAAGTCATTAAACCGAGACTTGAGTTCCATGAATTTGAAAATCTGCTCCTTGCCGGTCTCCTCGTTAACCGAGGGCATGTATTCATTTAGGACCAGGAAGCTCATTTGATGGACATAGTAGTCTAAGATGTACACAATGCCTTCATTTACCAATGACTCCGGGCACTTAAAATCTTTCATGCAATCAATTCCCTCTAGAATCTCTGATATTCTCGTAGGCTCATCTTCACCACCATATTTTGCTTTCAAATCCAACGGCTTCAAGTTCAACGTAACAATTAATATTGCCAAGGCAATACAATGCGGCGGGATCACAAGAGATAGTGGCGTGGACATTATATCAAACGAAACAAGCCACGCAAACATAGTGAGTTTATAGTTCATTTTGAGTTTCTTCGCAAAGATGACCACCAACTGATCTACAGAAGGAACGTTTGCAGCGCCACAAAGAAAGTCGAACTTGAGCACTTGTAGCACTTTGAATTCCAAGCTCATTATAATTTTTCTTTGTATGTCGTGCACAGTATTCGAAGAAGATGACAAATTTCTATGGATGCTGCGGGCGTCGCCGTCGATGTCTCTGATCTTGTTGGCCACGATTTGAATATCTCTTAATTTCTTGATACAGTCCTCATTCTTTGATGCTAAGAAGAAGCATGTGTAAGCAACCATATAAGGGTCTTTTTCAAGCTCAGTGATGGACTGGTTCTCAGGGTTTTGATCGCTTGGCTCCTCGAAAACGTTGGCTAGATAGTATCGCTGGTAGTAGTTCATTGCTAGACTTAGCACCCTCAAAGGGAACTTCAAGGATTTAACGACTTGAAACAAAAATTGGTAAATCTGATGCTTTCGTTGGTTATAGTCTATTTTTTTGTTGTCTGGTATGGTCATCTTGTGGAGGTATGAAAGCTCGGGGTGGGATAAGAAGGGCCGCGACACCTGTACGATGGTTGGCTTATCGGAAGCAGGCTTGGCAGAAGAGCCATTTGCTACATCTGGGGTCAGCCGCTTACTTTGTTCCATACCAGGTGTTTCTTAGAAGGGAGATTACAAGACGAGAAAACAAGTTGCGATGTGGGACAGGGATGCACGGGTGCGCTTACTTCTATAAAATAAACATTGCTGAAATTGAAATCACAGGGGAAGTACTCTATCGTTGTCGGAATTCAAATTGTACAATATATCGAGGATGAAAAAGAAGCCAAGTTGAATCAAGAAAAGAGAAGAAAAAAAATACCACCAAGACTACTTATGGCAAGATTAATCGAGTGTTTCATAGTTTATACATAAAATACACAGCGTTTGACATCTAAGATTGGAACTTCAAGAAGACACCCAACTTGTGGACAGGTTCAGCCAACTTCAATGCATCGAAAGAAGCACCCAAACCCAAAAGAACACCAGGGTTCAACTTCTGGGAGTAAGACAAAGCAGTCAATCCAGAGTCAGCAACCTTGGCCTTAATGTAAGATGAAGAGTCCAACTTGTACTTGGTAGCAAACTCAACATTGACGTTGGAGGCCTTGACGGAGTCCCAGGTGGCCTTGGCACCAGCCTCAACCAATGGGGAGACCTTGTGGTAGTAAGCAGCGGTGAACACGGACAACTTTTGAGTAGAAGTGATACCGACAGAGTACAATGGGTTGGCGTAACCAAGGGCAACAGAGTACTTGTTGATGTTGGCAGAAGCAATGTCGTAGCCAATCTCAGCACCACCAGTAAAACCGTCGTGGGCAACGGTCAAGTCAGCAGTAGCGACGGGGCCCTTGAGCAAGTCAAAGAACAATCTGGCGCTAACAGCAGAGTGCTCGTAGAAGAAGTTCAACTTGGCGTTCTTGGAACCGTTTGGAACGGCGGTGGTGTCCAACTCACCCTTCAAGCCTGGAGTCAACAACTCAGACAATTCAATTTTGGTGGACAAGACGTTGGCGTTGCTCCAGCCCTCAGTCAAGGTCAAGCCAGTGGCCTTGTCACGGTAGACACCCTCGACGGAGGCGGCAATGGAGTTGTCCTTGTTGGTCTTACCCTTGACGGTGAAAGCCACACCGTTAGGAGCGGTGGTCTTAACCTTGATGGAGGCATTGGAGGTGTGGTAGAAGTCCTCAAACAACAAGTCGTTGGTAGACTTTTGGAGGTCGGAGAAAGGAACTGGACTCATAATAGCAATGTGTTTTTTTAGCAAAAAAGCGGGCGTGCGAAGCGAGGGAATTGTGGATGTGCGAGGTATTTTATAGATCCCAGAAGTTGGGGTCATGGGACTGCACATTGGCTTTGCTTATTTTTTTTTGGTAAACATTGGGGAAGTGACATGTCCCACTACAGAAGGCCTACAACTTGGAGTAGGGCTCGAAAGCGCTAAATGTATCAGAATGTTTCTTACTGAGTCTTTTCTTTTTTCCAATTTTTAAGCTTAAGGTTTTGCCTCTAAAGTTGGGTAAGTGGCAGGGCGCAAAAAATGGTGCGTCCGAGATCACCCCGGCCCTTGACGTGGCCGGGCCCACAATGGCTATTGAGGGGAAGCTAAAAGCCTTGTCAGGAGAGTTCTTGAGTCAATTGATAGTTGAAGTTCAAAACACTTCCGCACTCTAATTTTGACTATCCGCACTGGGACGGGAATGTGTCTTGTACGTGGCCCCAACGTGTGGTTCGCCCCTTCTACCTGCGAGCCGAGTCTGAAAAGCCTACACTTTATTGGCTAACGGCATTTCACGCCGTTTAATTAGGGTAGAGACAAATCAGTATAGAAGTAGAAAAGATCGATCTGCAAAAATATTTCAGTTTTTGAAACAATCTCATCCCCTTAACGGCTCAGCAGACCCAATCTTGGATTGAAATCTGTAGTAGGCGTGGCGCACGTGCTCAGTGTGGACAATTTGCGGATCCTGTTTCACATAGAGAGATCACCTCAAACTGGTAACTGGTGTTGCGCGTCTTAGCCATCGCGGTGCATCACCTGCAGACGAGTCACCGAGATGCATCAGTTAACATCTCGTAAAGAACAGTCAATTGCCATGGAGGAAGCCAAGTACATGAGATACACGCTCGGATTCATACGTTCGGAATCCAACGAGGTGCTCTTACTAAATCGTCAGAAAGCCCCTTGGATGGGTAGGTGGAACGGAGTGGGAGGTAAGTTAGACCCCAACGAGACTCCATACGAGTGCATAGTGAGAGAAACATACGAGGAGACAGGACTCCAAGTTCCCCAATATCAGGACCGCGGCATCATGAGATGGGTTAGAGATGGCGTAGACCTTGGTGGTGTACATATTTTTAGTGCTGAAGTACTGAAGGAAGAAATGGACAATTACAAGACTCCAAGGTGCCATTGTCACGAAGGAATATTGGATTGGAAGCATATGGACTGGATTTTGCACCCAGAAAACACGGGAATCGTGGACAATGTGAAAATCATGTTCGAAAATCTTTTTCAAACAGGATCTTCGTCGCGATGGGTTGCTACGTATGAACAAGCCACGTTAGTCAGCTGTGATTACACCCCGGGAATCTGACATTACTAGCTCTAGTGAATACCATACTTTGTTTTATTAATGCCTATGCCAATCACGTCGTCCAGAGACGAGCAGTGTTATCAGCTCCCGAACTGAATAACCAAGCTTCTTTTGGATGCCACACCAAATTCAAAACACCAATACTGGACACAATCTCATGACCCGTCAACTTCTTCAATGGCACCAACAATGGATTGTTCAAGTAATCGTCGTAAACAGTGCTGTGGAACACGTGGATAGAGCCGTCATCAGATGCAGAGGCGAAAAGTGGAAGCTTGCCCTTATGGAACACAGTGGAGCGCACGGCCTTGTCATGGAAACGCATCGTCTTGTATGGCGTGGCACTCAATTCCAAATCATGCCATAACACTCTCTTGTCGTAGGAACATGCCAAGAGATGGTCTCCTCGAGGATGGATATCGATGGAAGCCAATAACCTGGCACCTGGCATCAACTTCTTGATCATGACTTGCTCGGCCAAATCGTAGATTCTGATTGTGCGCTGAGAACTGACGAACAAGTGTGGTCTTGTAGGATGGAACTTGGCATCGACAGTAATACCCTTGGACTTTCTGAAAGGAGATTGGGTTAAATGCTTTGACAACTGGTGAATGAGCACCGATGTGTTCTTGGACTCGGGCGACACGGTGACAAAATAGTCACCCTTTCTGTGCCATGAGAGTTTCTTAATTGGTTTCTTGACTTCGATGATTGCTGCAACACCATCTTTGGCTTGTTCTGCGTTTGGAGTGTACCAGCTGGCAACGTCCTTTTTGGTTACAGCTGCAACTCCTTCTTCCTCATCGTCAGAGTTCACATTGATTGCGGTGTCTTTGCGCTTGTTGTTGACATTCTGGAAACCCCATCCAGATTCAATCTTCACACGGGCCGCGTTTTCGTAATCAAATCCAAACACTGGCGGAACAATCAAAAGAATCTTTTCAGACGCGGCGACGGCCAAGATGGGCGTGGCAGCATCGGGGTGCCATTCCAAAACTTCTATTTTGTCATCAGAATCTTCCTCGATATCGATTAACTGCGTCTTGAACACCTGTCTACCGGTCAAGACTTCCCAAATGCGCACAGATCCGTCGTCAGACCCGGTAGCTAGCCACAAGCCCAGAGGGTGAACCGAAAGTGCTCTTATACGGCGAGTGTGGCCCTCAAAAACAGTCGAGCATTTGATTGGGAATGGACGCAAGTCTTTTGGCGAGGGCAAGTCCGGAATCAAGGACTCAGGGTCAACGTTCATCTTGGTTTGGCGAACACGAGGAGCCAAGTATAAGTCCAAACTACGCTCGAAACGTTCACGAATGGATTCTTGGTAGGCTGGCACTTTGCGCAAGGACAGATACTTCTGGGGCATGTAATTAGTCTCTCTGTCGGCTGGATCAGTCTCAAGCCACTTCTTTTTTTCTTCGTCATCAAACAAGTACTCTTCTGGGGGATTGTAGGACTCGTCGTTCGTGGGAGGAGGCAATTTGGGAGCACGGAGGTTCATTTCATGGTCGAGAGGTCCGTCTTCCTTCTCCCACAAGTCGAAGTCGTAGAGCTCCTCCTCTTCCGTCTCCTTCACTTTGTTTGGAGGGATGATCTTGCCTTCACGAATGGCACGAACAATCTTCATGACCCTCTTAGCTTCATGCTTGGAGGGCATGAACCGGCGCTTTGGCTCCGGTGCACCAGAGAGAGGCATGATCTCAGTCTTCGACGTGAACCACTCAATGATAGGCTCGTAAGGGTTGATCGATTCATCTGTATTCTCATGGTTCTGAATCTTACGAATCAATTCCAACTCTTCCTCGGTAAGGTTCAAGGACTGGCCAGTGTTCTGATCTAATAAACCTGTCCATCCCTCAGGTAACTCGATCTGCTCCAAAAGTTGGTCTAGAGCACTACCCCTGGCTGGACGCATAATCCGCTTACCGTTGATGTCGTAACCCAAGTGAGGCATTTCGTCGTATGCAGAAAGGGGGATGTTTCCGATTGTATTGAAGTTGTCCACATCCGAGTCGTCTGAGTCGTAGACTGGCTCGATTTCTGGCTTGATGATCCGGGTAGTACCATCGGAGAACTTTGTCTTCGTCTCGCCTGTGTCTTCTGTACTGATGGTCTTGAGTTTAACGCCACTGAGTCTGTCGTTAATGGAGTCGGGCTCAGAAGCGGCGTCGGAATCGAAGTTACTCTCCTCAGACCCGCTCTCCTCAGACCCGCTCTCGCCATCTTCTTCGGCCAAAAGACGGTTCAATTCTGCTTCTTCTTCGTCTTCGGATTCGCCACTTTCATTATCCTCTCCTTCGTCGAAGTTGGTGCTAAGAACCTCGTTTTGGTCACTTTCCTCATCACTCTCATCGCTCTCATCAGCTTCGATATCCAAGAGCCCCTTGACCTGGAAGTCGTCGTCGCTCTCCAGGTCGGAGGCGTCCAAGTCACTGCCAGACCTCTTCTTGGGTTCCGTCACTGGCAACTGCTCTTTTTTTCCCTTCTTGGCCATGCTATCTGTGATTATTGAAAGTAATAGCGATGGAGATGAGAAAAAAATGACGCTTGAGATGCGCGCTGTACACACTACTAGATGTCTATAGCTGGCTCTCCACACATAAGCAACAGCAACATGAATTCCATAAAGAAAATCCTCGAAATAAACAATAAGGAGCTAGCGGCTAACACTCCAGATGCTGCTTCCTGGCATGCGGACTACGCAGATACTTCCTACTTGTACATAGGTAATTTAGACCGGGCCCTCAAAGAGGCCGATATCCTCACCATCTTCTCCCAATACGGGAACCCAACCCACATCAATTTGGTCAGGGACAAAGAAACTGGTAAACTGCGAGGTTTCTGTTACCTCAAGTACGAGGACCAGCGCTCGTGTGTTTTGGCAACGGACAATTTCAACGGAACGCTAATCCACGAGCGACCTTTGAAAGTCGATCATATCTATTACAAGTTAGCAAAAGGGCAACAAGAAGATGATTTCAAGGTAGAATATCCGGAGGTCAAGCAACAGGAGCTAATCGAGAACACCCTGAAACCCATTGAGAATGAACCTGTTAAAGTGTCGAATACTGTGATGGATGACGACAATTTCGAAGATCCCATTGCCAATATGGTCAAATTAGTTTCAGAGAAACCAGAACGAAGAAAGCACAGGAGAGAGAGAAGCGAGCGAAGTGAAAAGAGAGAGAGAAGTGAGCGAAGTGAAAAGAGAGAGAGAAGCGAGAGAAGTGAAAAGAGAGATAAAAGGCATAGAAGTGATATGAAAGAAGACGAAGTCAAGAGAAGCCATAGACATGCAGAAGAACTGAAAGATAGGCCTACTAAGAGTGAACATTAACACATTAACACTTCACATCAAACTTCATATTACATGAAAACTCACCTTCACATTTATTTCTTGGTGATCTTCTCAAGTCCATAACCTTGGTAATACTTGAAGAAGTCCTCCTTGTCGCGGACACTCAACTCCACTTGACTCAACCCATTCTCCGTGAATGCCTTCTGGCATGCTTTCAGGCTCAAGTCCTCCAACGGCACAATCTTGATCTTCACATATGATTTGCCCCCCGCCGCCATGAGCTTTGAAACATACGCTCTGGGGCTCATATGTGGGACAGGGAGGGTGAGAGTCCCCGGGTAGTATCTCAAAACAGTCACTTTGGTAGACTTCGAAAGCTCTAAAACACTACTCAACAAAGAGCTTAGTGGCATTATGGCCTTATTATTAGTTGAAGTGCCTTCAGCAAAAAAAATAACCAACTTTCCTTGCAAATGACTCTTTAAAGTGCCAGTTACCTTGGTGCCGAGTGTTGGCACCACATCCACGGGAACAAAGCAAATATGAAGTGCTTTCCAAACTGAGAATATGTATAAGTCCTCTTTGATTGGAACAAGTACAGCTATGGAGCTCAAAGACTTGACCTTGGAGATGAGGAATTGCACGAGAATATCAAGAGGCGATACCAAGTTCGAGATCACCACATCGCCCACATCCGGCTGTTTTGCGTAAATCTCGGACTTCTTCATTTTTCGAATGCCCTCCACCGATACATCAATGTCACTAACAGAAAACAAAAGACTGATGATCGCCTTGACGGCGTACTTAGGAACAATCGATGTTAATGCATATAGCACCATGAATATGGGCCATTTGAATGCTAAGCGAATAGGATGAACAACGTATCTATTAAGAGGCAGCGTGGGAACATCCACGGGAAGAAAAGGGGAAATACCCGTCCCTTTATCTCTCCAAGTGCTAAATTTCTCCATGAGCTGTAGTGCACTTGTGCGTGTTGGAACTTCGCCGAAGAGATCGGCACATATCACGTGAGAAAATCGATCTACAACACAAGAAGTTCATGTAAAATCATGTAAATATATCTTTAACATTATATTGACCACATACTAATATACAAAACCACACGACGACCATATCGCCACCGGGCCAATTATAAGAAGGGAACACCAGGAAAAATCAATTTTCGCAAACGTTATCCACTTACAATTCTTGAGAAGCCTTGGAAGTAGCCTTCTTAGCTGGCAACAAGGATTGGTGAATGTTTGGCAAGACACCACCTTGAGCAATGGTGACGTGACCCAACAACTTGTTCAATTCCTCATCATTTCTGATGGCCAATTGCAAGTGTCTTGGGATGATTCTGGACTTCTTGTTGTCTCTGGCAGCGTTACCAGCCAATTCCAAGATTTCAGCAGCCAAGTACTCCAAGACGGAGGTCAAGTAGACTGGGGCACCGGAACCGACTCTTTGAGCGTAGTTTCCCTTTCTCAACAATCTGTGGACTCTTCCGACTGGGAAGGTCAAACCTGCCTTGGCAGATCTAGAAGTAGATGCCTTTTCAGTTGATCCTGCTTTTCCTTTACCACCGGACATTATTATTTATTGTATTTATTCGTTAAATTAAAAAAACAAAAAAACAACTTGGAGGTTAAGTGCGATTTTAAGTACTTTTATAGGACCGGGGTTTGCCTACGACGTGTACATCATTAACCCTAGGGCGCGGGAATGATCCTGCATTTGGTGGCGTCTGCGTTCCTCGAATCTCTCCAGGTTTTCTCCTCTACGCATATTCCTAGACTTACCCGCGATTTCTCCGTGCTGAGAAATACCTTTTTTCTCGAGTAAATATCAGTCCTTGTGCACCGCGAATGCTTCGCGATATCCACTGCAATTTGGTGTTATGTCCCCAGCCACCACGAACGCCACGAAACTCTTGCCAGGAACAAGCAAATCGCGTGAGCTCTTGAAGCTTAGTGCACATATACTAACACTAAAGAAGTTACAGCAAACTTTTTACCAGCCTGTGAGTGTATAGTTTATAGTATTCTCGTATATTAAAATGTTCAATACTACAGCAGCAGACACACTCAAGTCCAAAATGTAGTTCAACAATAACTCCACGACCGATTGAACTTGAACAACGGTCGGCTGCAACAGGCTGCAACAGCCGTTCACGTATTCTTCGCAGCTTTCGCACGCTACGCAAACCAAAACAACACCAATCACGTATTCTGCGAGATTCGAGGCGTGTTCCGCGGACAACGCGGAGAGCGCGAAGAAGTTCTCAGATATACACAGCCAGGTGCGAAAATTACGGTGTTTGTTGTGCGGAAGGGAATGGCGCACTTGCAGGACAGGTGCGCACCGGTGAACGCGAGTTCCCCCTGCACGCTCTCTGTGGCAAGTAGTATATAATTTGAGGAGTTTCCCTTGGGAACAGTTGATATAATTTTTTGATAACTTAATTTTAAAACACAACAACAATGGCACCAAAAGCAGAGAAGAAACCAGCCTCCAAAGCTCCAGCTGAGAAGAAGCCAGCTGCCAAGAAGACCGCCTCCTCTGAAGGTGCTAAGAAGAGATCTAAGACCAGAAAGGAAACTTACTCTTCTTACATTTACAAGGTTTTGAAGCAAACCCACCCAGACACTGGTATTTCCCAAAAGGCCATGTCTATCATGAACTCTTTCGTGAACGATATCTTTGAGAGAATTGCTTCCGAAGCTTCTAAGTTGGCTGCTTACAACAAGAAGTCTACCATCTCTGCCAGAGAAATCCAAACTGCCGTTAGATTGATCTTGCCAGGTGAATTGGCTAAGCACGCTGTCTCTGAAGGTACTAGAGCTGTCACTAAGTACTCTTCTGCTGCTAACTAATTATGATGAAAATGTTTGTGAGAATGCGATTCTAGTAGGGTACTGAGTGCCTTGCTCTAGATTTACCATTCGTGTATTCGGCACACTCATGTCATGGACTGGTCAGTGTAATGTATATTTGTATATTAGTAATGGAACTTATTTTTGTATCGGAAAACGTTTGTAGACTTTGAACATCACTATGTGTACTTGGAGCATTATCTCGTTAATTAAATATGTATTGGTTGAGTATGCACTATTTCTCATTCCCTAAATTCTGGCTGATGGAGATGATCACCAACCAACTGCACCAGAAGTTAAAGAGGTGATGAAGCCAAAATGCATGTCGGATACCATACACCATGCTGTACACTATAGTGTACGCCAAGATGATTATGGTGACGTTGAAGATGTATAAGCGAGGTTGCTTATCCTTAGTCTGGAATCCAAGAGGTATCACGTCCCCGTAAAAATTGTGGAGCTCAATCAAAACGAGAATAGGAGCCACAGCAAGAAAGTTGTGATGAGACGAGAAAGGTGTTGCCCAGCTCAAGTTGAAGTTGTGAATGAAGACAATTAGTATAGGGACATTGATGGGAAGTACCCACAACATGATCATCAAGATGCTGAAGTTGTAATTCCACCAGGACCTCAGTGAATGCTTCCGTAATATCTTGATGCAGCTGAAGATCTGAATGACAAAACAAACGACGTAGGCAAACTGAAACGGCAAATAAAATGGGATCATAAGAAGAAGAGCAGCAGATGCAATAATCTTTTTCTTGGAAACTTTGTTGCTTTTCCCTGTCTCCTTCATAATTCCAGAGTTTTTCCTACCAAGATAAGAGCCAACGTACGATACAATACCGACTAATTGATTCCCCACTGTTGTAAGTAAAACACTTATCAAATAATTAGTTCCAACAGCAATCACAAAGAATAAGCAGCCGAGAATGGATAGCGAAGTTTCCTCAATACCCAAATACAACGAGTTCGTCTTGTAATTGGTTTCAGATGTTGCTTCGTAATTGAAGGGAATCCGTAGGTTGACTGGGTCCAAGAAATTAAATAACCTTTGAACGCGAGTCATTCGAGTAGCGGGGGTGAGGAGATAGATAAGCACCATAATCGGAATGAAATTACGGAGCTCTGTAATTTTGGATAATCCATAGTAGTAATCGGGAAACTTGCCCGTCTTGGAGTACTTCCGCAATTGAAAGATCATCACAAGAAGAGTCACAGCTAGGCAATGGGAAACCGCTGCTAATCTGAACCTCACCACAAGTAGCTTGAGACTATAAGTCCAATCAATGTCAAGGCTTAACTCCATAGAGGTCACATTTTCTTTAGAGAAACCTTCTTTGGGGTCTGCCCAAAATTGGAGGTTTAAGCCGTTGGCCTCTTTTGCTGCGTTGAAGGGAGTGAAAGGGGCAACTCCATGCATGCTGATAGATACACTTTTGTCACCTCTTAAATTTGTGATCCATTTCGTTTCAAATGGCTCAGACAGCCACTGGCGAATGAATGGTTCAAAAAGCGGCCCACTATCATCCTTGATGCTGATCTTATATGCCAAAATACTAGACCAGGCACCAGTAAAATGTACATTCACTGCAAGGCCTCGGTCGTGTAATAGAGATGTTTCCGCACCTCTCAGAATTATAGACCACAAGTTGCTCTCTATGGTAATCTCAGAAGCGTTTTCATCGCTTGTCAGGACAACGATGAACTCACTTTTTCGGAATTTTGTTCGTTTATCCACCACCAATACAGTTTCAAATCCATTAATTTGGTCTTTGTTGTAGGAGAGTGCTTGGTATGGCGAGGATTCTCCGTCGAAAGCAGATTCTTCTAATGTCTTTGAATCCTTGGCGGATCTAGGTATCGGATGAAGCTCTGACATGATGCTCACACAAAACAATTCTAGAAACTTTGAAGTCTTCTCACTAGTATACAGCAAAGCCTCATCTGCGGTTCCCTCGCTGTTACACAAAAAAACTTCTATGTCTTTATCATGCTCAAGCTTTTCGCCCCCTCTAATCATCAGCACAGAGGAGGCATGGTTGAGGGGTAGAAGACTGAAACTTGGGTTGTTTGATTTGGGTTCAGACGATTTCCAGGTTGCGTGAGTACCAGAGTGGACCGCAACCTCTTGGGCATCGATTTTGAAGGAAGTGAAACTCAGGCGCCGTTCCTGAAGGATGTCTTGCAAGTAGTATTCTTCAAATCCGGATAAAAAATTCTTTTTGAAGACGGACATCCTCTTCTCTAGTGAGTGTACTCTGGAGGGTGAAGTGAAATCAACCACCTCCAATAATGCTTTCAGGATGCTTCTTCTGAGCTGTCGGCACCAAACAATAGCCAAATGATCCATAGGAGTCCACACACTTGGAATTCCAGTAGTGTAAACCGTGAAGCCATTTTTGGGCGGTATAAGGTAGCCAAGAGTGGTATAGTCTGCGGGTAACACAGTATCCGTAAGTCCACCAGTGATGGATATAAGGGAAACATTATCCAAGGCTCCATAATGCGAGAAGGTCTTGTCATTGAATGCACGATACCAGTAGTGGTCAATGGTCAGGTAAATCAGAAGTATATCGCCGTCAAAAGTAAGCGGAGGGACCGAATGCGGCGATGCTAAGCTGACAATTGTATTTATGGAGCTCGGTAAGTAGTTGTTTAAAGTAGGAAGAACTCGAGCCACAATACCGCCCATGGAGTGGGCAAGAATCAATACAGATTTGGGAGGATTTTTCGTATGGGCATAAAGCAGTAGGATGAAACGTATGGCCTCGTTCAAGTACTCTGCCTGGTCGAGTAAAGTACGGCCGTGGAAAGCAGTGAAGTCCTCGTTGAAGTCAGCGGCAAAGAAGTCCAAGTTCTTAGCGTTTGGATTGTCAACAACATTGATGTTTTCATCATAAAAAAGGTTAGCAGCCTCGGCGGCTATTGACCGGACTTGTCTGAAAGACCCAGCGTTTCCTGGAACAAAGAGAACTGGAATACCATCGAGGATCTCGAAGCCTTTGCTTTCTGCGCTTGGAACTGGGTCCAATCCTTGCTCTCGGTATATGTATAGGGAGTATTTGGAGGCAAATTTGGTGTGGGACTCATCAAACGACTTTATTCGAGCATATGAAGGGTACATATAGACGCTCTTACACGAGTTGATATCTGCACTCTCAGCCCATGCTTGCAAGTATAGCCATGTCGTAGAGGCTAGGAGAAGGAGTCCTAGACATGCCACCACATGGAGGGGCTTTCGTAGAAAATCACGTTGCATTTACAAGGTGGGATGTAGGAGAGTGCACTTACTGTATAGCTCGAGAGCGCTCCAATTCTATGCATGACAACGAGCACGGGCATGAACAGTACTACAATTACAAGACACTGAAGAAAGTTTAATCATTAAAAAAAATTATGAAATCAAGTGAGTTCGAAAATTAATCTGGCAATCCCGTGGCACTATATGTGCACATATAAAAAATGAGGCTGAAACTACTTGACCTCGGCAGTTCCGACAACAGTCTCTTCATCGTCATCTCCTCCATCGGGCTCAATGATAGTCAACTGACTGAAGTTCAGAGTCTTGTTATCAACCTTCACTTGGATGTCATCCTTGAGATCCCCTTCTTCCTGTCCCAAGTGTACCAACTCTTCTACCTCTGTCACGGTGAATTGGCCGTCTAGTGGGACCTTCCCCACTGGAATTTTGAAGCCGTCGGTATCGTACAACGGGCTCAGGTTGCCCTCTCTTTCAACAATGTTTTCCAGTTTGCGGCTCCTCTGCACATCTTTGTCCACGAGGTCTTGTAATTTCTGTAAAGTATGTGCTCTGACATCGGATACGTCGTCTTTCTCTATTTGAGCCAGTAACTCTATTTTTAGTCCTGCCATTGATGTGAGTGTTTATTGCGGGGTTGCGAGTATTCGAAAGAATCTATTTCTTGGAATAAGGGGATATGATGTGATATCAATAAATATTGTGATGAGAATACTAGTCTAAGATCCCACGACTAATTTCACAAGACGAGTGTGGTGGCTAGGCACCTGGTTATATATTTCGGGTGTGTACGTAATTTGTTCCTCAGCATCACCCGCATAATGTGGTCACTTGCTAATTAAGAGCCAGTTCAGCATGACGACTCAAAATGTCTCAGAACACATATCTCTGGTTATCCAAAGGTAATCACACTACGGTTGGAAAAGTACCGACTACGGTTGGGAAAATGCCGACTACGGTTGTGATCGGATATTGACTTGAGTCTAAATCCTAAGCAATCATGTTGATTTGGATGATGATAGAGCTTTCACATCGTACCTCAAACGTTGCGAATTCGGCCCGACCCATGCTCGAACTGCCGGATATTTGCTTTTAAACAGTGCAGTATGCTCCGTCCAAGCCCGATGACGACATCGAGCGGTCTGGCACATAAAACACAGCCTACGTCTGGAGTCCCGCACTTGATCATGCGGAGACTCCGGGAAAACGTGCGAAAAGGCATGTGCATGAACTGACGTAGTAGTTCAGCTAGAGCTAGAGCTAGTTTCACGGGGTTGAGCTTCTATTTTATTTATTTGCTATCAAAGTGTATTACGGTCGTATTTTTTAGTTGTAACAATTTTTTGCTTGTTATTTGGTTTCAAGTATTTTCTGGTACAGTCTGTAACTAGGGAGAAAAATAGAACTTTAATGAGAATAAAGGCTTTCTCCAGTATATACACTTTCAAAGAGCATTTAAAAATCGAATACGCAACAAATTAAAAATACAAACAAACCTCTGGTCTTTTATAAAGTGTAAAATCTACATCAACAAAAACCAGTCTGAAATTATCTTGTTAGGTGTGGCACCCGTCTTTCTTTGGAGTACTATCCTCGGTGAGGCAATATGCAGAACTTGATTAACAGGGATGTACGGGTGTATACATAACAAGATTTCTAAGTATCAGAATAAACACAAGTTGAAAGCCTTACTTTATGGTTCCTTAATTAGTACATAATATCATTACCGCAATAAAATATATTGAAATTTAAACACTCAAATGTATTCCCTCTCCTTAGAATTGAATGGGTTGTGATCGTAGTTGTCTGAGGCACTCATGGGTTCTTCGAGATGTCTGGGCTTCTCATACGAGACCCTCCAGAAAAAGGAAATGAAAAGCGAGGCTGCGAGTAACACCACAGGAAGCCATAAAAAAGCGATCATGGTCTTTCCCAATCTGGCAGTGTAAATTCCATCAGTCTGGACTCTCTTGACACCATATCTATGGAGCGCTGTGTCTAGCATGGCGCCCAAAAGAATCAGAATCAAAGCACCACCAGTGGTTGCTCTGTAGACGTTGAAAAGCTTAGTGGATCTCTTGACAAAGGCAGCAACGGCAAAAATATTGGCAATAATGGTGACAATCAAAGCAATCAAGATAAACGCATATGCGGCCTTGGAACCATTGGTATATGTACTGTGACGAGTGAATCCAGAGCTCCATTGGAATGGTTCATAAGGATACGCAGGCTTCCGGGCCGCACACGTACCATCGCTGGAAAGCTCATTTCCGGTGTAAGAGCAGTAGCTGTACAAGGTCCAAATATATTGACCATATTGATCCTGGATTTTGGAAAGGTATAGGTTTCTAACAAAAGGGGCTTTGGCGCCACTCAAGTTGGCCAACATGAGGAACATGAAGGCGACAGTGGAAATGAAGAAAGTCACGATAGATCTTGCAATGAACATTGTAAGGTGTTAGTAGAAGGGACCTAAGAAAATTGCACTTCCAAAAAGAAAAAAAGAACTGTGTGAGTGGAATGGCAACTTCTCTGATTATATGGGGTTACAAGGAAGGTCCAGGATCGGCCTTCACCACCGCAGCAGTGCTGCATTGAATGCCAATAAAATCGTACATTAAGCGGCTGCGCATGTGAAGGCTAAGAAAGTGGCCACCCTTCATGCTCTATGCATACCGCGAGTTTATTTTTCTTGTCAGAAAGACCTTTTCCAGCATGAAAGTCCGGATTTTTTATCTAAGAAATCAGTGATTGGATCAATCCGCCTGCGCGAATCTAATATCGATATCTCCTTTAGTGGGGAAATAACCTAGTATTTTCGCAGATTGCATGGCATTCATCCCTTGTTTTCTATTATCTTGCAAGCCCCTGACAACGTGTTAAACTGACAGACAGTGAATTGTAGACACACTGGAGTCCTCTTCTCCAAAAAACTCTGAATACTTCTACATCTTGTCCTTACTTTTTTTGGACCTTTGATTGTTGTCTAAACCGAAGGGTGAGTATGGTAAATCTTGGCAAGAGTAGTTGAAGCTGGGCAATATGGACAATATTTATGCAGCGACCGGAGACATCGGCGCACGTTTAACCACCAGAGTGCGACATAGTGATAGACTGTCTAAGTAAGCTCAACTGCCTAATTGAGATCTGGAATGGATCTCGACCCCACGGAATTTCCGCCCCGCAACCATAAACTAAAAATACAAAAAAAAGATTGTCAGATACTTTATGGTCCTTGGTGGTGTGACTTTGAGTTTTCAGCTCCACATAATTATAGGTTAAGTCCAGATATTGAGTGCCGTGTTTATAGCTAAAATGTGGAAGTTTCCATGAGCATGTGCTCAGAACAATGCTTGATGCAGCTTCACTGCGGAATGACACAGTTACAGTCGCATCTTAGTGTATACTTGCTGAGGGATAAAAATATGTGTGATATCAAGATTCACGAATGTCAAAGACATCTCTACGGTATCACATAGAGGTAGGCAGATGGTCCACTTTCCAGGCAGCGTGGTCGCGCTTCGCATTCCACCTACATACACAAGACTAAGTAAACAAAACAGACCAACAAAACTAACAACACCAACACACCTACCCATAATAGTATCACATTAGAATATAGAGAATGTCAAGTGACTTGGAAAAAAAAGTACAGGAATTGGCAGACTTGGTTCAGAAGCAGAACCAGGTGATTGCCAAAACAGGCAAGCAGGTCATGGAGATGCAACTCTCAGACGTCAAGACGAAGATGTCCCTGCTAGATGCCCTGCAAAAACGTCAGACATTCGACATTGAAGATTACGCGACAAACGAGGACATTGTTCAGCTAGTATGTGAGCTACAAGGACAATTGGACTTCCTCGAGGAGCGGACTATTAGAAGAAACCATAACGGTCACATTTCCAATTCCAGCCCAGCAACGGCCAAGCTTGCTCCTTTGTGCAACAGAGACGGAGCTGAAGCGCCTCTCATATTTCCCCAAACGAAAAGTGCTCTCGAAGACCTTTCCGATGCGGACTTATTCCAGCTTTGCGAGTTCTACGAGTTGATCGTGGCAAACGAACCGAGTGAGGAGTTAAAGGAAATTATCCAATCCGATGGCTTGACACCCGAGGACGCAGACAAATTACTCAATGCACAAGGCGATTCTGTTTCCATGGAGCAGAAGCTTCTGCAATTTACAAAGGACGAATTGAACGACTTGTATGATGAGTTCACAAGGTACATTGGCGTGAGAGTGAGACGTGGTAACGGATGGTAGAGATACATAACTTTGGTGTGAAGAAGTCTTGAAATTGCCGAAAGCGCAGTCTTCAAAATCTCAAGCAGCACAGTCTTAGAAACCCCAGATAGCAAAGTCTTGCTCACCCTAAAACACTCTTGGCAACCCTTAGATATACTATAATTTCAGTCACGTGCGCACCCTCGATGAGGGCTGGTACCCTAGAGGCCGCTCTACATGCCGGAATATCGCACGAAAAAACTTCTCACACTAGCGGTACCCTAGTCTAGCGGATTTCTAACTAGTCAAAGTTATTGCCAATCACTAACAATGGGTATGTGAAAATCACACCGCTAGTCGGTCAGTCAAAACGGGAGCTGTACAGCAGTTATTGCCCTTCACCCATCAAATACTAACCTTCCAGGTAGAGTTATTCGTAACCAGAGAAAGGGTAGAGGCTCTATTTTCACTGCCAACACCAGATTGAGACAAGGTGCTGCCAAGTTGAGAGACTTGGACTACTCCGAACGTAAAGGTTACATTCGTGGTGTCGTCAAGCAAATTGTCCACGACTCCGGTAGAGGTGCTCCTTTGGCCAAGGTCGCTTTCAGAGACCCATACAAGTACAGAATGAGAGAAGAAATCTTCATCGCCAACGAGGGTGTCTACACCGGCCAATTCATCTACTGTGGAGCCAAGGCTTCTTTGAACGTCGGTAACGTCTTGCCTTTGGGTGCTTGCCCAGAGGGTACCATTGTTTCCAACGTCGAGGAGAAGCCAGGTGACAAGGGTGCTTTGGGTAGAACCTCTGGTAACTACGTTATCATCATCGGACACAACCCAGACGAGGGTAAGACCAGAGTCAAGTTGCCATCCGGAGCCAAGAAGATCATCTCCTCTAACGCCAGAGGTGTGATTGGTGTTGTTGCTGGTGGTGGTAGAATCGACAAGCCATTGTTGAAGGCTGGTAGAGCTTTCCACAAGTACAAGGTCAAGAGAAACTCGTGGCCAAGAACCAGAGGTGTGGCCATGAACCCAGTTGATCACCCTCACGGTGGTGGTAACCATCAACACATTGGTAAGGCATCTACCATTTCCAGAAATGCCGTTCCAGGTCAAAAGGCTGGTTTGATTGCCGCCAGAAGAACTGGTTTGTTGAGAGGTACCCAAAAGACGAAGGATTAAGCTATTTGCTAGTTTCAATGTATAAAAGTAATGCTGCAAAGAAAGTAAAGATTAGGTTTGTATTAGAAATTATACAGGGCTGAAGCTATAGGTCTAGCTCATGCAAACGAAACATCAAGTTTCTCCATAGAAAAAAAAGTAATCATCAACTAGTTTCCGAGGCGATTGCATCCAAACTATTGGTGATCACCACATTTTCTGCTGAAGACTTGATTTCCTCAAGCGCTGCACCGTCGTCCTGAGACAGGTCAGTGTCTACTGACCCAGCCTCAGCTGCCTTTTCGACCGGCTTTTGCTCAGAATCTTCACTTTCTGGTACTTCCTTAGGCTCTTTTCCCGTCTCTTCAAGCTTTTCGTCTGGCTTTTGGTTGGAATTTTCACTTTTTGGCTCTTCCGTAGGCCCCTCGTCTGCCCCTTGGTGCATTCCAGCCTTTTCAGAATCCTTAACCTCGCTCACAGATATTTTTGTATCAGTTTCAGCATTGTCTGCCTCGCTTCTCTTCTCTTTGGTGGCGTATGCTTTCATGACACTCAAGAACAGCCATTCATGCTTCCTGGACATCGACTCCTCAATCACCTCGTCAATACTCTTGTCAGGTGGAAGATCCAAGGTTACCACTGCGTTGTAGGCGCGGTTCTTGAATCCTCTAATCCAACCTCTGAGCTTCTGGATTTTTACTTCAGTAGGGTTATAGTCCTTGAAGAAATCCCGAAGATTTGATTCGCTTGTTTTTGCCTTGAGGCCCTTCACAAAAATGCTATTGGTAGAGAATTCCGGTTCTTTTGGAATCTTTGGCTCTTCTTTATTCCCCCTTGAGTTTTTGTGACCTGGGACCTGTTTCGACAAAGCATAAAACGAAGCAGACTTTGGCGCCAATTTTTTACTTGTATCTGGAACAAATGGAACATGTGGTCTTGCTCTAAGCTTTCTTTCCTTAAACGGTACTCCATCGATCTTGTTAATGAACTCTTCGGCAGCCTCTGGGCTTGGAAGGTCGGCGTAAGCAATACCCAAAGGCTTTACTCTCAGACTTCTGAAGCCAACAAAATAGTTTGGGATAAAAACATTTGATCTAAAAGTATTAGCAGGGGTTTGTTTAATGGTAATTGTTGTTTTGTAACGTACGCTTCTTCTCCCAAATAGGTTTTTAATTCGTCCTCCGTAGTGGAGTAATTGAGGTTTGAAATGAAAACTTTGGATGAGGTCATTATTGATCTTAAAAATCTGCCTGATATAAAAATGGAACACAAATTCTTTGGTAAGAGCGGAGTGGCACAATTATAAATGACTTCCGGTTTTGTTCTTGTGTAACAGCCGTGAGCGCTTTTTGCAGCCTCACCGCCTCACGCGCTTCAGAATTGTTTTGAGTTCCAACGAAGGGGCTAACAACGCTCCATATCCTTATTAGCCCACAAACACGGAGCAACTACGACGCGTTATGCATGCACTACATGTTTGTAATCTTATTCGAATAAGTAAATCTTGTATTTACTTTAAATATAGTTTAGTCCCCTGGAACTGTCATGAGGGGTACGATTATTGGACTTAAAGGTGACACCACAAAAGAAAATATCATCATACGGGGAAAAGATACTATACATGGTTGTCAAAACAGTTGGGGATGCACTTTGCCAATCTGCGTTTGCATTGCTGGTTGCATGGATTACGTGCAGCAGCGCAAATGTTTTAGGGTACATACAGATCGCACAGGAGCAAATCGCGGCCCATCCCTAATGGATTGTATAAAGAGAGCAGTGAATAACATTGTCTACAGTAGGTCTTAACATAGAAGTATCATTGGGAACTTAAAGTACAATTATACACATAGCCTTCAAACTTATTTGGCGGCGGCGGCGGCAAGAACTCTAGCGTTACCCTTTTGAGCGTATCTAAGGTTTCTTCTGAACTTACAGTCAACGGACTTCAAAGATCTGTGTCTGTAGGTCTTAGGCTTCTTGATACCGTTCTTGTGAGCCTTCTTGTTCTGGTTGTGGTTGGTGTGGTTCTTAGACTTAGACATTTCTAGTTGTTAGTACACGAGAGCGAGAAAACACCCCTATCGAATCGCGTATTGTAATTCTTTACAATGGCATATTGATTTCAGACTGACATATCAACGTCTTCAAGATGGATTTCCTTCAACGCATATTAATTGTGGAAGTTGATAGTTGCTGACTGAGCTTTGGTGACTGCTGGAAAACTTAAAGCTTTCACACAGACCTCGATAGATCCGCATTTAAATCAGACAGGCACTGGGGATGGGTGGACGCATAATTCGGGAGAGTTTCCACTGAGCAGTTACTCACAGCGGTGGATTTAAGAACATACCGTTCGTATGAGTGCTAAAGAGAGGTTCAAGAAACCGGTGATATTTTTTCCCACCCCAGCGAGAGTGCGAGGGAAAAATTTGGGTCGTGCGCGGACAATTAGCAGTCACAGACTCACGTGACCCAAACAATTGTCCATTTTACTAAAATCTCCAGCAAATTCATCAACAGGTCTTGATTCGATAGCTTTAAAGCAAAACTAGATGAGCAAGGACCGAACGTAAATGAAGTAAAGGGATAGGTTACCGTGACGCTATATGCAGTACATACTCAAATCTCAGGGCTAAAGAATTCTGTAGTTTCATTGAATGTGGCAGATATTAGACGTTTATGATGGTTATATAAGAGCAGTTACAGTGGGTTTGGAGTTGAGAGCTTAAGCCTTGGCAGCAGCAGCAGCAGCCTCCTCCAACTTCTTGGCCTTTTCAGCCTGTTTACGGTAGTGCTTGTCGCTCATGATACCACCACCCCAGTGTCTTCTGGACTCATCGTACTTTTCGATGAAGTTGGCGTTGATTGTGGAAACCAACTTGGCCAACTCAGCCTCATCCTCTGGTCTAACCTCAGTCAAAGCAGCAACAGCGGAGGTCTTCTTGTGGACAACTGATCCCAATCTAGCCTTACCCTTGATGATAGCGTATGGAACACCCATCTTCTTACACAAAGCAGGCAAGAAAATGACCAACTCAATGGGGTCGACATCGTGGGCAATCAAGACCAACTTGGCCTTCTTGTTCTCGATAAGACCAACAACGTGGTTCAAACCGTACTTGACGACAACTGGCTTTGGAGAGACGTCGAAAGCCTTCTTGCCCTCGGCGATGGCAGCGGCCTCCTTGGTCAATCTCTCCTCCTTCTCAGCAGAAGTCTCAGGTCTGTACTTATTGAGCAACTTGAAAGTTTTGGTAGCGGTGTTCTTGTCCAAGGTGTTTTGGAATTGGGCAATAGAGGGAGGGACCTTCAATCTCATGGACAAGATCTTCTTTTGTCTTTGCAACTTGACATACTTAGGCCACTTGACATAAGCACTCAAGTCAGTCTTACGGCGGATAGCCTGGCCGATACCATAGCTCCTGGTTGGAGCTTCGGTGGTCTTAGGTTCGGGCTTTGGTGCCAAAGGGGCAGGAGCAACTTTCTTGGAAGCAGGCTGTGTCATTGAGTTAGTTGTAATTCGAAATACAAAACTTCACTCTACAGTATCAGAAGATACTCAGCCGGTGTTCCAAGAAGTGGAAGCACATTCTTGAAAACTAAATATGTTACGGAAGATGAGTCTCTGGGCCGACATTTCAGCTAGCGCTGGTTTCCACGGGGAACCCCATGTCGACCACGAGAAAGCCCCTGACATGAATAGATTAAAAAAACGGATCCACTTCTATGACACACAACCAGATTCGGTACATGTAGAAGGACTGGTTAAAGTGTATGAACATACCATTATAATGAAGTAAAAGGGTAGATGTTGGAAAGGTGAAAAGAGACGAGAAAAAATCTTTTCGCTCATCGTGCGTGGTGTACGGGTGCGTCAACTCCGCACCCCGGTCCACCATGCAGCTGCTGCCCTAAACCTCTTTGACGAGCGTAGATAATTACAATACCGCTTCAATGCAGAGGAAAACAATTTGATACTAATTTTGTGATATGGTAATTGGAGTCACAGTGTAGCTTTCTTGAATCACTACTACCATGGTGACTGAGCAAATATTTAATTATAAACGGAAATACTTCTTGGCTTTTGTTGCTTGAAGGGACAACTTGGTCGGAAAAGTATAAATGGTAGACACGGAATCGGCTAGGGTGGTTAATGCGCAAGTTCTCACGCATTTGTTTTAGGCACCTGAATATTATCCGTGATTGTATTTTCTGTCCGTAAATATTGTGGTCTTGAGTTCCCTCCGTGAATATTGTGGCCTTATGTTTTCGATCATGTGAATTCATACAGGCTCGTCTATGCTGGCTTCGAGTCTTTTGTCATAATCAAAAAATATCTGACCAATTAATGTGTTGATTGACGTTATTTCAATCTATTTTGATTCTATAGTAATGCGCGACCAGTCAGTCGTACGCATTATCTGACAACAATTGACTTCAGTGTCACGGCAATTGTAGATCGGATTGCCCAAGGCTTTTCATAGGGGCACCATTAGAGTCATAGTGGTAAAATGAATTTTGTATCTTTTTCCTGCAACAGAAAACATGTATACCATTATATGTCAGCCTAGATCCAGCCTCTGAAGAGTGTCACTCCACTGGCTGGCTAGTGATCCTTCCGTCAACTATAAATAGGCTCCCACCGAACTATTGTGGTAACTAGAAAATTGAGTAAGTGCTTAACATTGTTCTGATAAGGTACAACAGCATGCTATGGCTCACGATTAGTAGACGAGCTTCTCGTCAATTCCAAAACCTAATAGACTTGTCGTCAAAAGACCATGGGAAAATTGTTACACAGTTCCAGGACTATAAGTACTGATGAAAACCCCCACAATGTTCTGATTCCCCATCAACCAACTCATCCTATCACTCCAACTAATTTTTTCTTTCAAGATGCAATTCTCCACTCTCGCTTTATTTACTCTCGCTTCTATCGTTGTTGCTTCCCCTCCATTGGACAAGGGATTCAATTCCTCTGTGATCACTCAAGATCAATATCAAGTTGAGGCCAGCTCTGTTGATGTGTCCGGCCTCGCTGATGCTTCGAACAACCCTATCGATGACGAGGACGACGTGCCTGATCATGTTGCAAGAGTCATTGATGCTGTCAAGGTTCTTGCTGAAAACACTGTCGAAGAAATCGAAAAGATAGCTCAGCTGCAAGATATTCCTTTGGACGAGTTGATTCCTGGTTCAGAAATCTACGTCCTGTCCACCAACAAAAGATCGGTGGACATCGAAGCCCGGGGCTTTGTGTTCTTTCTTCCACTTGTTAAGGGGCTCGCCAAGGTTGTGCTTAGTGGCGTGGCAAGTGTTTCAGATGCTGCCCAGATCCCTATTTTGGGTTCACTTCTTAAGGGTGCAGCCTCATTCCTTTAATTGAGTGCAACACTGAGCCAGTTGTTGCAATATTAAGGGCTTGGATTACAATCTGCAAAGGTTATTGACTATGTACTATTTCATTGTGTATACGATCCAATAGCATATGTACTTCGGCATAAACTTGATTTTGGTATGAACATCACGAGTAATTGGTAAATAAACTGCAATATGTTGTTACGCACCATTTCGTATACTCACACAATTATGCGGCCAAGTCATTTGAGTCAGTCGACTTGTCTCGCGAAACTATCCATCACTTTAAGAACCTCATCCTTACTGGAAGTTACACGGATTGAAATCAAAAAAAAAATCTTAGTGATGTCTTCGTTTAAATGCAAATTTGTATATTTAGAAACTTTTGCACCCCACTGAGTGGCAGATAGATTAATCTCATCATGTCACCTCTGATTTCAAAGAACAGGTTGCTCGGAAATGGGCCTTCGGCCACCATAAACACCCATAAACACCTTTATCCTAGTGCAAATTCTCATTAGTGCTTCGAGAAGCCTGGTCTTCTATTTACTTGCGATAGGTGACTTTAGTTAGGCTTTACTTGGCTAAAGTTGGATTCGGACTTGAAAAGTGTCCGAGGGCACTCTTACAATCAAAAAGTGTCTAAACCCGAGCTGATGTCGGTGTTAGTGCCAAAAGCTACAAATCCTCCTGACAGAATTCTTCGGCGTCTTCTCAATGTTCTATCACTCCTGCCAGAAGACTGATACATGCTTCACCTGCATGTACATGCTATAAACAGACTCACCCCGCCAAAACCTTCCCTGCAAACTAAACCAAGACATAAATCTGGGCTTCTTACAGTTTCAAGCCCCAGGAATGAACATGACAAAATGCCAAAGTCCACTGTAAGATGAAAGTCACGGCTTTCCAAGTAGCTGGTCATCTGCCGCAGCCGCGTGCTAATTCCGGGCAGAATTTGCACCCAGTCTATTGCACCATAAATCAAGTCATGCACGCCCTTTCCGAATTACAAACCTTGCTTAATCAGCTCCAAGAATACAGCAATTGCTCAATAGCCAGAGATCCAGTCCAAGATTTATTCATCTTCGCTTCTCGTGTGAGCAGGTAGTCCAATCCACGTCTTTGGTTTTCGCGCTCTTCTTCGCAGGTTTCTTTTTTCTTATCTCTCACTCTTTATCAGGTCCATGTTAGAACAAATCAGCTCCTGGAGGAACACCGCCCTGGGGGTTTCGGGCTCCACTTGGTATGTATGAAAATCTGCCGCCTGTAACTCATTACTAATCCAAAGCCTTGCTTGCTACATTGTCTTGCTCTTGCCTCAGTTGGTGGAGCAGTGGAAAGCCAAGTCTGCGGACGGAATCTCTCTTAGTTTCATCTCCATCTGGCTCATTGGGGATATCCTCAACTTGGTGGGTGCTCTTTGGGCTTCATTGTTGCCCGAAGTAATCACCATCGCCGTATGGTTTTGCGTTGTGGATGGCTTGATGCTTTCATCCTACTTCTACTACTCCAGGTACTACCCTAAACACCATAGACTGCCTTCTCACGCGGCGCCTACCTCGGAAAGTGAGACTTTGGTGAACAAAAGAAGACGGTCTTCGGCGCTCACCAGCGTGGTTCTCGAAAACAACTCGCAGAATGTGTTCACCATGTACATTTTACCAGTGATGTTTGTTGTTGGCGCGGGCTGCTTGGGCTACTTCTTTTCGGACTCCACAGCCCAAGAGCCCGACCACTCCAAAATTGATTTAGGGCCTCAGATTATTGGCTACTTATCTGCGCTGATGTATTGGGGTGCCAGAATCCCTCAAATTATCCGCAATCACCGCCGAAAATCCGTCGAGGGCTTGAGTCTTCTTTTCTTTTTATTTTCCACTTTGGGCAACGTCACGTACGCCGGCCAAATTTTGTTCTACAGAAGCGATTCGGAGTATGTTCTTCTTAATTTCAGCTGGTTGTTGGGCTCCGTGGGTACCATTTTCGAGGATGCTATCATCTACTTGCAATTCTATATTTACAAGGACCACCACTACCAACCGGTGGTGACTCAAGAAGATTAGCGGCTGTTTGTCAAAAAAGAGCCCTTAAGTTAGAATACTGCATGACAAAAAATAGAATTAGAGTCCGAATTATTGACGTAATCATAGAATATCTTCTACGGTCCAGTCGGTGTTGAACAAATTGAAGTCAAGAATTTCGGACACATTGGCCTCCAAGTTCAGGCCATCAGATGTGGGCCTGAGCACAGAGAAATCCCGTGGGCCCTCTGACTCTATGAATTCTTCTTCGCGCTTCACCGTCACATTGTCGATATTCTGTTCCATCTTTTGTTGAAGGATCTCTGCACTTTGCGATGCATGGAATGCATTAGGCTCTCTTTCCACAAGAGTGTTTATGACAATCCAGAAATTGTCCGATTGAACTGTCTTGTACAAATCCTTTCCGACAAAATCTGTATCGTCGATGCTTCTGGTGCTTTGATAGCTGAGATCCTCCACCAAAGCGGGGTCTTCGGCCTCAATGGGGGGTTCGTCCGGTATCAATGCCGAAAATTTTCGGATCTGGTCGTCTGTCCACGATACAGAAGCATTTTTCAAGAGTTCAATGTCCACCATATAAAACAGGTCTTCGTAGAGAAGTGAATAGGCTGGTCCGTCCATTTTGGTGCATTTCCATGCATAAAAGTACCGTTCACTCAATAGCTTGAAGAACTTCTGCTTGCGTAGAGAAAAAGTCTCGTTCTTGTAAGCAATCACCTTCAATAATTGGATTCTCGAAGGCTCGGATTCAGTAATGTCGGAGATTAGAATCGTACAATTCAACGTTGCTGCCAATGCAAATCCAACCATTCCCACAACATGCACAAGCACGAGAAGTAGCGGGCTGAGCAACAAGGTGAAGCTATAGCTGAAAGATTGTTCCTCGGTGAACATGAGCTCCACACAAAAGTAGTCAAAGTCCGAGTACATTATGCTCAAGGTCTTTTTCAAAAAGAAGAAATTCAAAGATGACTCTCCCTTATACTTGTAGTACAAGTAGAAGAAGTAATACGCATAAGCAATAAATAGTTGAATTGAAGTATGCGTCGATAACTGAGAGATGATGACAACTCGCATAAGCGGACACGAGCATGGCTTGAAGTAGTCTCTCATGAAGCCAAACTTGTCAGCTAAAAGAAGCTCAAAATCGTTGAGTTTTTGCACCACATCCAGAGCTTTGAACGACAGTTTCATATCAAGACACATGTCAAGAATCTCGTCTCCAGCACTTAAGACCTCGAAATTCTTCGCTATGGACTTGATTACGAGCTCTTCAAGAGCTACATTCTCGATGTTGGAGCCGGTGCCACCAAACTCGGGAAGTTTCGTGTTGTATTGGGCTTGGTATATGATTCTCGGCTTGTGTGACACATATGAAAGCACATAGTCCATATGCACCAAAGTGTACCAGACCTTCCTTCTCAAATTCTTCTCCTTAAAACCACCAGGAAAGTTTCGGATTAAGTCGGGGTCTCGCTCCAAGCAGAGAGCAACGGCCAATGAGGTCAACGAGCCAAGATTGTAATCACCGTCCAGGTGGTTGAAAGGAATTTCATTGTCAAAGGACAACATGCGGTTGATGCACTTGAGGATGCCTGCTTGAAGAAGGAGAAAAGAGGGCTTGCATCTTATGCTTCCCATCTGATACAAGTTGGACGCCAAGTTCACGGTGTTTAAAGAAATCGGACATTCCCGAAGCTTGACATCACCTATGTACTCGGAGTCTAGAATCTTTTCGTTTTGAGACCGCACACTGGTAAAATACGACAAATAAGACAAGCGTAGGATGTAGAGCACCATTGACACCAAGAGGAGGTCTTGTTTGGCTGTGATGTTCACCGAGTGAAAAACACCGTCGCTACTGAAATTGAACATCGTTTGAATCTCATCTAGAAGCCAGAATTCATCAATCACTGGATAACTGGGGTAGATCAGGACGAAAAAATGCTTGACGTATGCTATCATAGACTTCTTTAGGGGGAGTACCTTGCGAAGATTGACTTGAAAATGATCAAAATCATTGTAGCTGGGCGTAAATGTGAACCCTAGGGGTAGTCCATAGGAGGAAAGCTGGCCCTTAGCCACAGACGAGCTATTCTGGTTACTGGTAATAAACGCCCGTCCAAAATAAGCCCCTGCTGCCTTTACCACTTCTAACCGTTTCTTTAGAGAGAAATTCTGCACTGTCATAAGCTTGATATTTTCACGGGCATCATTCAAACGCCAGTAGAGCCTGGCCCCCGGATCCAGCTGCAACAACTCCACGAAGAAAATCGGACGCTGGGTGGTTTTGAAGTTGCGGAAATGGCGAGAAAACCTCGGCTCGATGTACTCGAGGTTTCCGACCGGAGACAGCTTCTGACTCGGAGCATTCTGTTCTGCAAAGTTCATATGCATATTCATGAGGTCTGTAGACTTGAGCACTGGGTTGTAGCCATGCAAAGGCGTGGCAACGTTTTGCTTGAATTTGAACAAGGCCATATCAGGCAAGTCGTCAAACACCAATGGGGCAGTTTTCTGCGACCGATTGAAATGCTTTTCAATCAGCTGCTTGATCTGATTCCCCATGTCCTCTGATTTCACTGCACCACTATCGAGATTGGCCAAATCGTACACGCAGTCTTCGGGGCATTGGAACTTCACACACTGCCCGCATGGTTGCGCCTTGTTACACTTCGCCTTCTTTCTTCTGCATCGACGACATACTATAGTCAAGCGGTTCCGTCTCTTTTTGGAGACTTGGACCGGGGTAGTCATGGGCAGAAAGCAATGCTCCGAAGTATTTTGGTAATGAGATGTCAGGTGACGGATCAGTAGCTCCGAGGATGAATTTCTTGCAATTGAAGCGGCAGTTAAGTAGATAAGCGGGTGTTTTTCCTCGGTGGTGAAGATTGAGCAGTATGCGCCATGTGAGGCCTTGCAGCGTAAGAGAAAGAATAAGCGACGCAATGCACCGCACTGTTCTATGATACACCGCGTGTATAGAAGGCGCAAGAATCCAGCACTGACCAGACAAAGGTCTTGGGTGCCGCTGAATACTCTGCTTTTAAAGTTTTCATGAACACAGATGACTTGTTTATTAACCTTCATTACGATTCGAAGGTGGCCTGATTTTTTTTAAAAAAACAAATGATTTTGAATAAGCTTTCACTTTGGAATACTTCTTTCATTGGTGTTATTGTTGAAATGAAGCTTCATTGAATGAAAGCTCATAAACTGAAGAAATGAAAAATCGGAAAATTTAAATTGACGAGCATAGACCAAAATTCCTTACCGGAACTTAAAAAAAGAGAAGTTTACTTTACCTTCATCAATTGTCACAAGCTTGAAGCATAGGTAAATTTAAAGATCTGCATAAGTGACCTGAGATCTGTTATACGATGCTTTATGGGCGTGCGGAATGCACGGTAGGTTGAATACGCAAAACGCTTAATTTGAAACTGCTCTATTCATTATTTTTTGTACTTGTTTTACGTTATCCATTTCAGGACGCTACAACCGTCCGAATTTGGAAGGTTCTTTTTTCAGGTACCTATGTAGCTAAGAGCCTGGCAATTTGAAGGGTGATTCTGCTTCATGCAAGAAACCGAGTGCCAACGTTCGGTGCTGCGAGAGACACACTGCGTGCTTTGCCCTGCGCATAGTGAGATTCAAACAATACTTTATAAGTCAAGGTAAAGCTTTATGGGGTGACTAAGCAGGCGGGGGAACTGCATTTAAAACCATGGGTATTTTTTTAATGCATTTATTAATTTGGGCCTGCGTTCACAGCTGTGATGGCAGCTTGACAGTGACATGTGAGAGTCCACAGATTCAATAATGCTTCTTTGTCCGCGCATGTAAGTTGCGGACGTCAGAACAACGCGGTGACAAGATGCATCTCAACGGCCTCTAAGAAGTTGCGTCTGCTCATTAAACCATGCCGTCGCTACAATTTTCGACGTTAGCTCATGCAAAGACCCAGATATGAATGCAAACATGCAGGTAATTGTTAGGATAAGCACTGGCTTTTAAATTTGCAGATCTACCTCTGCATGAAAGTATTATTTTCATAAAAAGCGGGATTTTGGGGGCTACGGAACTAAATGAACGCTTTTTTCATACTCAAACACATTTTCCGTTTTTAAACAAATGCTTTTATCATTCTATTGCTACATGTAGAAGTACCTTGTCCATCTCCGGCGGGATTACTGGCCTAAATCAAGTAGTTTGATTTCGAGGTGATCATTGGATTTCCGTGCAACAAGCACATTGTTACGGATCATCACCTCTATTAGTCTTACCTCCGCCACCTCGCCGAGTACAGGAACCCAATTGGCTTCGCTATCTCCGCCATTTTCCATAAGCTTCTGCACCATGGAGTTTAATAACGCCACGGACGACGTTATGCTACTTCGGAATGTTGACTCATCCATCATATTGGCGTTTTCCCAGTCAACAAGCGCATGTAATTTCATCACCACTCGTTGAAGATGCCCGTACATTCTCTCCTCTGCCGTTTTCGCCGACTGTAAGATACGTGTAACTGAGTCTATCTTGCTGTCAATCTCCTGAGAGTACGAGCCCGAGTCTCGTATCTTTTGCTCGAGTCTAGCCAACTTCTGTGGGTACCTGGACACACGCGTTGCGAGGGCCGATTCCATTTCTTGGTAGTCACTGTAGATTGCCTGCAACTCGCTTACTTCAGCAGCAGCAGCCTCACCCTGAGCCATTAGTGCCTCGTTAGTTTCTTTTTGTTCACGTACGGCGTCCAGCGTCGATTTCACAGCACTAACGATTCCAATCAGATCATTCTTCATGGGGGAATATGGAAGCTGGCGGTACACCTCATAGAGCGCCACAAGATGCGCTGATTTCCATGTCTCTGCACTCCAGCCAGATGGTAGAAGGGAGGGCTTGATTTCTGTGTCCTTTTCTGCAAAGTGGCCTAACAGTTTAGTGAGTTGTTCGATTGCATCATCGGCTTGGCGTATAAATGTCTTTGTTCGGGTGATATCGGCCTGCAACTTCCGACTGTGTGTTTCTTGGGAGTTATTGGATGGTGGAGCACACACAGAACTGTGGTTTTCTGCGTACAACGCCTTGAGTCTCTCTCCTTTGCTGGGCATGGAGTTGTTGATATTGAAACGGCGCATTTATTGCGAGTGCATGCAAATCAAGGGCCTTTCTACAAACCAACCAAGACACAAATTGTCCATCTACTGCGCCAGGAGGAATGTACTCTTTTCTTGACTTGATTATCGAGTGTCTAGCTAAGGGGTGTGTCGTGTTTCATTTCAGTGACGGGCGAAAGAACCCGTACACCTCACACTTTGGAGGTAAAAAACCTCACCATCTCATGTTACTCCACCAACCATGTCCCAGATTTCACAGACGGCTTTGCAAAACCTCGACGAAGGCTCCAGAAAGGAGATCTTGCAATTCATCGAGTCCGAGAATTCCAAGTCCAAGGTCCAAATGTCCATCCACAACTTCACGAATATGTGCTTCAAGAAGTGCAACAAGGATCAACCCATCACTTCCAATGCATTGAGCAAGTCTGACGAGCAGTGCTTGGCCAACTGTTTGAATAGGTTTTTGGACACCAATATTAGGGTGGTTCAAGCATTGCAGGGCCAGAAATAAGCGCCCTGAAAAACTTGTATATAGCAATACACACAGCATCAGTCAATGACAAAGCACATGTAATTTTAACATACATGTCTTGAGGCGACAACTTCAAAGCGTTTAAGCCTAGTTTGCGAGCAACCCCACCATTTCAGGAACCTTTTCTAGCATCTGGGCCTTATCCTTTTCGAATTCAGCCGCCGCATTTGGCACCGCAAGAGACAAATCATGCAAGAGCCCAAGGTTCTGCTGAATAAAGCGACGGCTGTCCAGGGTTCCAACACCAAAGCTTGTGATTCTTTTGGCGAGGACCGCCCAACATGCCAAAAGGTCGTATTTATATGCCAACACCATAGCCAGGCCCTCCAGATCAGCTGTTTTTTTGAATAGCTCCAACACTGTGAGTTGCACCTGCAACGCTGCGTCCACAACTAAAGTGCCTGCGTCGAAGTCTATGATGAATGGGTCGGTGATCAATTGGTTCAAGGTAAAGAACAATCGCGATAGACACACGAGAATGGAGATTCCCACCCGATTGTCTATAAGCTTGGAGATCTCCTGGAGAAAAAAAGCTAGGAGCTCATTCGTCTCTCTTTCTTTAGAGCGCAGCACATGGGAAATCAGGCCCATGAGATGAGACACGATGATCTCCACATACGGTGTATAGGAGTCGGAGAACACGCCTGCCTCGACCTCCAAATCCACTATTCGACAGAGACAAGGGTAGGCGCTTTTCATCAAGCGCATAGATACATTTGCAGGCGTAAGCTGGGGTAAGTATGTCAAGCAAACCTTCAACTCGTCTTTGAATAGACGTATTAGGCCCGAACTCACAAGGTATTGATCATTCGACTCCAAAAACTTCCGGAGTAAAAAGAGGGCCTGGATCTTGAAAAGGGGATCCGAGTCTTCGAACACTTGGAGAATAAACGACGCACAGATCCCTGACATGGGCAGCTCTTTACCATTCATAAGGAGAAGTAACAAAACCTCCGAGAGCGAAAGCACGTTGGATGAAGTCTTCCACGCCAGCCTCTCTTGTTCCCGAGAGGAAGTAGAGGGAGAAAAGCCTAAAGCCGGCCGGAGCCCCTTCATCTTGGAGTATCTCAGCGACAGACTCTTGACAGAACGGAGCTGTGGCTCTGTGCTAATAGCCATGCGAGGTTGTAGATAGGCCAAGAAACTAGATTGGAGTTTCTGGCACTTGGCCACGTCTATTGACAGAGAAATGGCCGAAAACTCTGTATTACTCCAAGGAACATGAGGGTTCAAGTACGCACCGAGTGAGGCCACAAGAGGAAGGCCATCTCCAGTATATTGCTTGAACACCATGACTGCAATCTCTAGAAGTAAGCAAAAAGGCTTTGAGTATGGTGCCAGTTCCATCCAGTTAAAAGACTGTAGACGGGGACGAAGGCTTTCGGAAAGTTCGGCGACAAATTGATCATCCACTAATACATCACTAGAGTCCAGTTTCTGCTGCAAAGTTTTCTTTAAAATAGAAAGCAGCTCGGCGTCATTTTTCCTTAGAAGCTCCACTAAAGACATCACAAAATCCAAGAAGCTAAATTATTGTCAAGACTGCCTACTAGGTAGTCTATGCTAGGTGATTGTCAGAGAAGCTGGGGTATTGGTCGCGCATTGGACTGAGATGCGACAGAGGTAATCGAGTTAGGTCTAGTTTCAACATACATTCACCATTGAGTGCACTAGAAAATATACCAGAGGAATACCTCGACTTAACTAAAATACACCAGAGAAATACCTAGACTTTACTAAAATACACCAGAGGAATACCCAAAATTCACCAGAGAAATACCTAGACTTTACTAGATCGATAGCACCAGAGAAATACACTGGAGAATACAAGAATACAAGAATACAAGAATACAAGAATACAAGAATACAAGAATACAAGAATACAAGAATACAAGAATACAAGAATACAAGAATACAAGAATACAAGGAGAATTCACTAGATTCAAACCTGTATTGTTTCACCGATCTCATTTGACATGCTTGGTACCCGACTTCTTTCTTCATTCAATGCCCTTCGGATATCCCCCGAAGTTCGCCAGGCCCTTAATGATAAGGTGCCACTCATTGCCTTGGAGTCTACCATCATCACGCACGGGTTCCCATACCCAGCCAATCTTTCCATGGCTCGAGAGGTTGAACATACAATTCGTGCCAACGGGTGTATTCCGGCAACATGTGCTTTTATAGGTGGAGTGCCTCATGTGGGCTTGTCTGATCTGCAGATCGAGCACTTGGCAGAACTCAAGAATGTTAACAAAGTGTCCAGGAGAGACATTGGAGCCACCATGGCTCAGAAGTTAAATGGCGGCACAACCATAGCCGGAACAATGATCATGTCCCATTTAGCTGGGATCAAGGTCTTTGCTACTGGAGGCCTTGGTGGAGTGCATAAGGACGGCCATATAACCATGGATGTTAGTGCAGACTTGACGGAGCTCTCCCGGACTCCGGTGACTGTGGTTTGCGCAGGACCAAAACTGATTCTCGATATTCCACGAACCATGGAGTTTTTGGAGACTCAGGGTGTCTTTGTGGGGACTTATAACGATAATGGCAGGCAGAATGTGCAGGTTCCCGGATTTTTTTGTCGTGAGTCGGGAGTAGAGTCACCATACTCCTTCTCTTCCTGGAAGGAAGTTGCTGGTATTGTGCATAACCAGAATAATGTCATGGGAATTACCTCGGGAAACTTGGTCTGCGTGCCTCCTCCCGAGCAGTCTTCTTTCCTGAGTGAGTTCATAGCTCAAATCATCAGCGACGCCAATACCGAGGCGGTGGAAAATGGCGTTTCGGGGAAGCACCTCACCCCATTCTTGCTAAAGAAGATAGCCATTGCTACAAATGGCAAGTCTGTGGAGTGTAACAAGAAATTTGTCATCAACAATGCCAAAGCAGCGTGCAACATTGCAAAGGAGCTTCACCTGCTTGAAAATGAGGTACGTGGTCACAACAATGATTCTTCATGAAAGTACTAACTCCAGACTGCTGACAATGAAAAAAATCCGGATGCCAAGGTAAGCTTCCAACCAAGTACTGGGCTTAGGAAAGGTGCTCAAGAGGTGAGCGAGAGCTCTTGTACTTCCAAGGCACCAATTGATCTGGGCGCTTTCTCCAACAGAGCAGACACGCTCATTATTGGACTGGTGGCTCTTGATACTATGTGCAAGTTTAAATATGAACCCGTTATGGGAGACTCCAATCCTGGCTCCATTTCTCTGACCATTGGTGGGGTTGGCTTCAACGTATCTTTGGCTCATAAATACGGTCTTGCAAATCAGAAAATACACAGTAACGTAAGGTTTGTTTCTGTTGTTGGGTGTGATGTTTCTGGCACCAAAGTGTTGGAGGATATGAAGAGCTTGGACTTGGATGTCTCTGGCATAAAAGTCCTTGAGAAAGCAAGCACAGCGCAATATAACGCCAGCTTGAGTAACCAAGGCGAATTGATTTTTGCTTGCGCAGACATGAAAATCGTGGAGAGTGACGCCTTGATCAAACACAGCGTGAGTGAAATTGAAAGGGCCAGGCCCAGATTCATTGTGCTCGACTGCAATCTCCTGCCCAAATGCATTGAACAAGTGCTCTTAATGGTGTCTCAAATGGGAATCAAATGTCGTGTGATCATCGAGCCCACGTCTGTGCCTAAGCTGGCTAGAATCAGTCAAGTCAACTCCAGCTTGCTCTCTGTATTCCCAAACAACAACATACTGTTGATTACTCCGACTTCTGCGGAGCTTGAGCAAATCTACAATAGTTTTAGCCAAAGAGAATTATTCGATGACTATGATCTGTGGTTTCCTCTTTTGGATGGGCTTGGAATCGATGCAACCTTTCGGGAGAAATTGGCACTGAGCAAAAACCCTTTGATTAGAACATTAGTGCACCAAGGCATCCTTCAACAAGCATTCCAAATCCTCCCCTATATTCCCAACATTCTCATCAAACTTGGGAACAAGGGCTGTGTGCTCGTGATGTTAAGCACAAGCGTGGATGACTACCGGTCTATTCCCACCACGTCTATCTACAAACCAACCACCACACTCATTTCACATGGCCGCAAGCTTGATGCCGACAAAAAGTTGGGCATTGTGATTGAGTATTACGACATTCCTGCTGAAAATACTGATTTGCCCATAATCAATGTCACAGGTGCTGGCGATAGTCTTTTGGGATACTTAAGCTCCACACTAGCCAACCATGACTGGCTTGGAGACGAGGTACAGTCTTTGGAGCATGAATGGGGTCGCTGGCAGGCTATACACAAGGCACAGCTTGCATCTGGAGCATCCATAGTGTCGCACGAAGCCATCAGCCCCAAAATCATGGAATTATGAGATCAAAATCATGGAATTATGAGACCGAGGCTTTGAGTTCCAATTGCACAGCAAATGCTTCAGTAAACATTCAGTTGTAAAGGCTCACAAAAGCAATTGTGAGTGGATGGTGATTTGCTGCTCTTCCAAACACAAGTGTTGGCTTAACTATTCCGATCATACAAGCTAGTGAAGTCTGCATTGAATGCACAACTGGAAGCAAGTCTGAAAGCGAGTCTGAAAGAGTCTACATTGAAAGAAAAATCTAAATCTACACCACAGTTTTGTTAAACCTCTGACTCATCTGCTCATGCTGCCGGGGCTTGGTGCAAACTATGTTACATGTCTAGTATACCCACCTAGTGCATTTTTGGCAGGTGCGTCTCAAGATGCAATATAAGACCACTTCGTCTGCGCACCAAAAATCAAAAGGCTCACTACTGCACCAGAACAATGTGGAAACAACTCAGACCGCTCTTGACAGCAACAAAGAACAGTGCTTTTCGCCGGAACCCCGGGAGTAGCTTCAGAGGCCTCAAAACCTCTGCGGTGGCTTTTGGCTCCTTTTCGGTGGCCCTTGGAGGTGCACTCATAGCCAATGACAATAGCGCTAATTCGCTCGGCGGCGTGACTGTGGACTCGTCCATTGATCCATTTCCAGTTTCCTTCCAAAAAACTCATCTTGGTCTTTTTCACACTGAATACCACTTGGTTGCCAGTGGAGTGAGGTCAGTCACTTTCCTCAACTTCAAGGTTTACGGCGTGGGCGTGTACATCCCCAAGAAAGACGAATCAGTGGTGAGGTCCGTGGTCGAGGCACACCTCAAGGAAAACCCTCTGCTTTCCAGAGACGCTTTATTGAACGATAAGGAGGTGTCGCAGAAGATCATCTCGGACATTTCGAAGAAGGTTCCTTATGCAGTGAAAATCACTCCAGTCAGAAATACTGATTTCGGGCACTTGAAAGATGGACTTACAAAGTCCATTCTTGCTAATCCTTTGGCCAAGACGTTCAGGGAGGAGGTCTCACAAGGCATCGAACAGCTTAGACAAGTATTTGCAGGCCACAAAGGATCCGTGCCCCAAAATGACTCTTTGTGGGTTGTTTCTGACACCAAGACGACTTCAATAGTCTACGAGGGCAAGAAGGCCAATAAGGTGTTGGGTACTATCACAGAGCCCAAGATTGCTGAGGTTCTTCTCGTGCTGTACCTCAGTAGCGTGAAGCCGTTGTCTGAGCCATTGAGGAAGAGCTTCGTATCGTACTTATCATAAACAGTATATAAGTCATAACCTGTAAATACATATCACAGTACATAAGCAGTAAATAATACAGTACATAAGTAGTAAATATCACAGTACATAAGCAGTAAATATCACAGTACATAAGCAGTAAATATCACAGTACATAACCTGTAAATACATACCGCAGTATATAACCTGTAAATACATATCATGATTCGATTACAGTATACAAATCATAACCAGTAAATACATCATAATGTTATATGCTTAATGACGTCAAGTGCCAGATTGTTCATTGTATTCGTGCATGATTCCTTTTGAAGGGAAATCAGGTTTACTTTTATAGACTTCGGAATGTTATGTTCCGGAGTTAGACTTAGTGACCCAATGTTTCAGGCGAGCAGTAGTAGGGTGGAACTGGGAATGTCGCATCACTGAGTTTCAGAGTGGCGGTAGTACGGGGACTGGAGATGCTGCTGAGTTTCTGACTGCACAGTCTAGGCTATAATTGCCCATATAGTATACCTATGGGGCGTCTAACACATAATTTCGATAACACATAATTTCGATAACACATAATTTCGATTAGCACATTATTCGATTACAGTATATTTTACAGAAGTATATCAATTACAGTAGATTTCGCGGTCATGAATTATATATCAAAATGTTTGCTATTACATGATAATAGCCTCTTGCTCAACGTTTGCGGAAATAGACTTGTGAGGCAAGACCTTAGCACCGTTGACGTAGATCTCGTTCTTGATTTCAACATCGTCACCCAACACAGTGCAGCCTTCGGTTCTGGCCCACTTTCCGATTCTAGAGTTCCAGCCCACAATGGTAGACTTGACCCAGGCGTGGTCCTTGACTTGCGAGTTGGCCAACAACACAGATCTCTGAATTCTAGCACCCTCGCCAACAACAACACCTGGGCCGATCACCACATCAGGACCAATCAAAGCACCCGGGTGGATTTGGGCACTGGGGTCAACCAACACATTGCCCTTGTGGACAAAGGCTTCAGTGCACATTTGCTCAGGCTTTCTCTTGGTCAAAGAGGTCAAGTAAGAACAGGTACCGGTCAAGAAGTCCTTTGGCTGACCGACATCCATCCAGTAGCCCTCCAAGTCGAAAGAGTACAACTGTCTCTTCTCAACCAATTGTGGGAAGGTCTCCTTCTCGATGGAGGTTGGCTTCAACTCAATCAAGTCAAGAACAGATGGGTTCAAGATGTACATACCAGCGTTGATTCTGTTACCAACGAATTCAACGGGCTTCTCGACGAATCTGTCAATCAAGTTGGCGGTGTCTCTGTCGTGGACAATAACACCGTACTTGGAAGGTTCATCGACCTTGGTGGCCACAATAGTACCAGCAGCACCGTGCTTCTTGTGGAAAGCAGCCAACTCCTTGAATGGGTAGTCACAGATGACATCGGAGTTCAACACGAAGAAAGGAGAGTCGTCCTTCTTCAAGACGTTCTCGGCGAGCTTCAAAGGTCCAGCAGTACCCAAAGGCTCCTCCTCCTTGGAGCAGGTGATGTTGATGCCGTACTTGGCCTTGTACTCTTCCAACAAGGCCTCCATGACCTCAGCTTTGTAAGAAACAGCCAAGACAATGTCAGTGACGCCGGCCTCGGCCAAGGCCTCAATCTGATGCTGGATCATGGGCCTGTTACCGAACTCGACCATAGGCTTAGGCAAGGTCAAAGTCAAAGGTCTCAAACGAGTACCGTAACCGCCAACAAGAATAATAGCCTTCATATTAAAATAAGTGTAGAAGTGAGATGTGAAATGGGAACCGAGTCTCAAAGAAAAAAAGAGAAAAAAGAAAGGAGATTTCCCACTTGGACAGCGCAGGTTTCTTATATGTAAACTTACGTGAAAAAAAAAAAAACTCAAAATAACACCACTGTACATGTTTACGTTAAAAAAAAGTCGCGCTGCGGTGTCGACTGCAGATAAACGGGGTGCTAGGCATCATCCATGCAAGACTGCTGAGACAAAGGCTTTATTGGTTTCTCGAACCACTTTTGAAGTTTCTTTTTGAGTTCGTGTAGGGGCTTTCCCGTATCGAGCCTTGCTTGCAAATTGTAGCATTGTGTCATCTCTACATGGAGTGTTTAGAGGAAGTCGGACGCGTGGTCAAATAGCGCATACAGGGTACGTGAAAATTGGTGTAGGCGGGGAAATAAATTTCTCTTTCTCAACGTGTGAGAAACCTCACTTTCAACTGAGATCATAATGTTTTAAACAGCAGTGAAGGCTTCTGCTGCCTTGCCTAAGTTACTGTTTTCTGCGGCTGTTCCAATTCGAAGCGCGTCGTGCATCTGATACGTGCTTCGTTGACACGTTGTCGGCGACTTAGATCATCGCTGCCACGCACCAGCAACAAAAGCGACGGATCCGTTTTCGTGAAGTCCCAAGAAACTTTCCATGCATACTTTGAATTTGTCTAAGACACGGTCACCGCATGAGTCGCTCTTTTTAAGTCCCTGTTTCTTCGTCTCTGCTGGTTTGCCTGCTGGCTTCAATGTGAGGTCGCATTTTGCTTGATTTCGCACCGGAAAAGGGTACACGTTGTCCAAAAAGCGTAGCGCACCTGCATACAGACCGCATTCACGGCCGTGTCCGTCGGTTCCTGCAGCACTCACCCAGCTAATAGGGCGCAAATGATGTAGACAAGATAACACCTTGTTCACATAAAACACCTGTACATCCAACATCCATCACACCAACTGGAACTTGGGCTAACGGGTTTCTTTATCTTTATGTGGGTAAAAACTGACTCTAAAGTATCTTTATCATTAGTGTAGACTGCCCCGGCTATTTCGAGGCACCAGTGTCACTTACATTCATGTAGTTTAGAAATACGAGATGCATCCGGAATTTTTGTATAAGTCTCCACACAGGCTTTCCTCATTCAACTGTTCGAGGAAAAACATTCTCTTGCATTCAGAGTTTGTCTTCATAGAGACATGAAACAGGAAATGTCGGTTAGAAGCATGCATGTCGTCTTCACTTAAAATTTCTTAACTAGCGGCGGTCCTGCACGCTAGAAGCACTTGAACCCTCTTTTCCACCACATGGCTCTCCAGGCAAAGAGAACAAACAACAAGCTCACGGCCAATGACATGCCCGTGATTTCAAAGTACCGGTCCATGCACCCACCAGCACCACTACTGGCTGCACACTTATCCATTTGATTCCCGTGCAAGAGCGAAAACGTGATACTGCCAATCGCTGGAGCTACCATAAACGAGCCCCATGTAGATCCCATCAAATCCACTCCCCAAATAGACGCAATCACCGTAGGGTAAGCAGTAAATAACCCTCCGTAACTAATGCCGGTAATTACAGACACCACGTTGAAATCCACTCCGTATTTGACACTTATCTGACCAATTGCACCTGCGCCAGCGAGCACCACGATAATCCATACCTTGCATACAGGAAAGGCCCTTTTCTCGTCGGAAATCCAATCGGCCATAATTCCAATAAAAAGCCGGATACATGTGGACAGCGCAGCAAGTATAGAGACTTGGTCAGATAGTTCCACACGGCCACCGTAAGCCGTATCGATAATCAGTCCCAAATTGTTCTGAAAGCTCTCGAGAGGCCCCAAACAGAAGAACAAGCTCACAAGAAGAACCCATGCAGACTTGTCCTTCAAGAACTGGATGTATCTTTGGCGATGGTTAGGAGGTTCTATGTTAGATCTTTGCGGCAATAACGAATTCTCATCGTCATCAGCTTCGCAGAGAAGCGGTTCAGTCTCGCCAAAAATCACCTCCTGTTCAATGGTAACAATGGAGTTGGACACGAGATTGAGAGCACCAATAAAGAGGTACAACACCAGGAAAAACAGAAACACCTTGTACAAATCAAGAGTACCGCTCAGCTCGTGGAAGTAGCGAATCTTCATGACCTGGGCCCCGATCAACGAAGACAAACCGTAGCAACTCACGGGTAAGGATATGGCAAGACTCTTTCGATTGGGGTATATTCTCGCACAAGTCAAGAGACTGGAGAAATAAAGGGAGCTAGTAGCAAGCCCAATGAAACAGAAACTAACGGCCAAGATGGCCACGCTGCGAGGCGGCAACAGCAGAGTCTCAGCCAGACGGGCCACATTCTTAACAAGAGAGGCATTCACAAAGTATGCAGGACAGAAGGCCCAGATGGAGATCAATGAAAGTAACGCAGGTCCATAACAGTCAGCCAAGAAGCCCAATACAGGTAAGCAAAGGTACATCCCGACTGCAGATAGCGACACGATCATGTTGATTTCCGTGTATGAGAGCCCCACCGATTTGTGAAGCGCCAGCGAAAAGAGCGAAAAAAGCATGATAGATCCCAGCGAGAGGCAGCTCATGAGCGCTATGAGAAATGCGATTCTCTTTAGGTGTTTGAGGTCATATCGTGATGCAAGATAGTGCTTGATGTGGACGGTGAGCCTGTGGAGAGGCGATTTCATGGGGGTAATTTTGATGCCGAAATATGGAGAGATGCAGATGTAAAAGATACAGATGTAAAAGATGCAGTATTTTTATAAAGCTATTTGGAGAGCAAGAGCACTAGCTTATTATGTGGCTGAAGTTATGGAGGTGGTCACTTTTGCGGGTCCTGAGAAGTATGAGTCTTTCTGATGTCACACGGCCTGCATATACACCACTGGACCAAAAGCGAACCTTAGTAACCCAGGCTTTGGATTTCTGGAATTCATTTTTTTTTTTTTCATTCTTAGGTCTCCTTACCGAGATTCATGTTGATCATTATTCTTAAAAACTTTTACACCACACCTCCTCCTACAGCCTGCTTTCCATTACCAGCCTACATTCTCTATAGTTAGGAGCCCGGACCGCACCTCTTATCTTTATTCATTACTGAGGTCTACTTCCTTCTTCGGCAGCTACTTCTCGAGGTAGCCCAAGAACCGGTCGACTTCGCCCTTGGAACCCAACCAAATGCCTGACTTTTCGTGAATTCCCTTGGGCAAAATGTCCAAGATCCTCTCACCCTTGTCGTTAACTGCGGCACCGCCAGCTTGCTCAAGCAACATGGCCATAGGGAAACACTCGTACAAAACACGTAACTTTCCATTCTTCAGTTTGGAGTCAGCAGGGTACGCGAAAATTCCACCGTACAACAATGTTCTGTGGATATCAGCCACCATAGACCCAATGTACCGCGCAGAGTAAGGCTTGCCTCCCAAACTCTCCTGCGGCTTCTTCAAGTCCTCAATGTACTTCTTGTGACTCTCTGGCCAGTAGTAGGAGTTACCTTCGTTGACAGAGTAGATGGCCCTAGTTCTAGGGATCTTTAAGTCGCGCTGGGTCAAGATAAATTCACCCAATTGAGTGTCCAAGGTGAAACCATGCACACCACGACCCATTGTCAACATGAGATGGGCCGAAGCACCATACATGGTGTACCCGGAGGCAACCATATCGGAACCCTTTCTCAAGACATCGTGAATTGAGCCCTTCAGATCATCTTTTAACCTGTAGACTCCAAAAATCGTACCCACCGACACACCGGCATCGATGTTGGACGAGCCATCAATTGGGTCTGTACACACAGCGTAACGTCCACCGCCCTCGAATACAATGAGATCCTCTTGTTCCTCGGAAACAAGTACCTTGACGTTCCCACTGGACTTCATGGCATTGATAAAGATCTCGTCTCCAATCACGTCTAATTTCTTCTGCACATCACCAGTGGAATTGGCAGTTCCAGAGATGCCAATGAGATTGACCAACTCGGCTCTTCTAATGTTGTGGGCAATGAACTTGAAGGCAAACTGAAGACTGTTTAATAAGAGAGACAACTCGCCAGTGGCGTTAGGGGCATGTTTTTGTTGTTCCTGGAGAATGAAACGGGTTAATGTGACAATGTCGGTGTCGACATTCATTTGCTGAGACACAGACTGAGACATTATAGATGTATGCTAGAAGTAGGTTTGAATTAAAAGTAAGTGTTTATCCAAGATGCAAAAAAAAACTGGTGTGAAAAACGAAGTGCACGTACCCCAGACAATTTATAGCTGCGCCAATCAAGTGCGCATAGCTCGCCACATGCTGCTCAGGCGCAGTTCCGCGAGTGCCCGGAATGTGGGGAGACAGCGCGGGTTAAAGGACGACTGGACATAATGGATTCTGAAATTCCCGGGGAAGATAGGGACCGGGACAAGGCTAACAGAGATGGGGCCAAGAACAAAGTACTTTTTTTTATTATGTTTTTGAGCTTTTCTGGCTTTCAATTCTAAAATCCCTTTCGGTTGTCCGATATTGATTTTCACTGCAAGCCGACACAGCAATGGAATAGACTTTATTGCTATTCCGACATGGCCGGGTCATGGCCGAGGCGCACTATGAAGATGTTCCGAACACCAGCAATAGTGCGAGATCGTCGGTAGTACACTTGCGATGCACGATGACAGGCTTCGCTGCTATAGACACGGCAACGGCAAAATTGCACTCCAACAACCAATGGGATTGGCGCAATTAATCGAAGTTTCTGCCAACTGTGAGCTCAATTGAGTCTTGTCAATAAACTAAAAGTGAGTCGTGTCACTACACTATGAGGGATTTTAAGTGAGTTCTGTCATTATGTTGACATTAATTCTGTCAATTGTAAATACTGTCAACTTTATTATTCGATGTAAAAGTCTCCGGAAGTTCTGATTATCCAAACCAACTCTACTCCAATACACCCCCACACTTTTGGGTACTATACATGACAAAGGCTCCACCTACATGAGCTCCTGAAAATCTCTAGTGCTTTTTTATTCACTCCTCTATCTATACACCATTGTTACAGGTGTGTCTCCTCACTCACGGTCTTCGCGTCTTCACAGTGGACCTGTTCAACTCCCGTAAAAGGTTAAAGCCCTCCTCGTCCGAACCCTTCTTGCTGCTGGTCGAAGCCGTGTTCCATGCAGAGGCTGAGTCGAGCGACCGGTAGATCACAGTATCTTCGTTCCCCTTATCCCTTCTAGCATCGGCCAAGTCCCGCTCGAAGCGAGTGTGGAGAAACTGAAGCACTTCGGAGTAATTGTACGATTCTGCTTTCAAGGTGTCCTCGGGTTTGGGGGCTTTCCTCGGCTCTTCAGTCGACTTGTGAGTTCCGTTGTTATCGCCATTCTTCTTTTGTTTAGGTTGCCCCACGCCACTGGCCGTGGCACTACCTTTTTCGCCGGCCGCCTGACTGGTAGTTTGCCCATGACTTGCCAGAGCCTCAGTGAGCTGCACGGGCTTGGGGTTTCTCAGGAGTTTGGCGGCCCAGTCTGACATGGTGTGTGTATGATGGGGGCTTTTCAAGGTGCATGTATGATGCGCTCGTTGCCGCAGCATAGACTCCATTCGCATACATCATCAGCACAATGTTCGTAAACACCTTGTGCCGCTAAAAATTGGATTATAAACAAAAAGGCTCGGGCTGGTTCCGAGGCAAGTCACCTCCGTCTACCTACACATACTGCACTCTTTTATAATTTGTCTCTACACCTCTGCACCCTTACATCTTCCTCACCTTGGCCGGCCCCACTGTCGCACTATCTAACCAAACGCAGTAGTATAAGACCAAGGAAGCCTGATTCAGATTGTGATTAAAACCAGACACCCCAGTATAATTAATTATACTAGATGCACACCCAAGATTCAGATATTCAGAATTTATACAGGCATATGCTAGCCGTTTTCGAAGCATTAGACGGATATACTGACGCACTTGCTCGGTGGGTCACGTGGTGAAGCGGCCACGTCAACAGTGCTCTTTTAATGTTTTTTCTCGTCCCTCAGTAGATCTCACACTAGAGCCTACTTTCCTATCCAACACATTGACCATGAGTTTTCGTTTGTTGGACCTAGTTAAACCTTTCGAGCCTTTGGTTCCTGAGGTAATTGCCCCAGAGCGTAAAGTCCCTTTTAACCAGCGGGTTATGTGGACAGGGGTGGCCTTGTTGATTTTCCTTGTCATGTCGGAGATTCCACTTTATGGTATTGTTTCTTCTGATGGCTCGGACCCTATCCTTTGGCTCAGAATGATGTTGGCCTCCAACCGTGGTACCTTGATGGAGCTTGGTATCACGCCTATTGTCTCTGCATCCATGGTGTTCCAGTTGTTGCAGGGAACGAAGTTGATCCACGTGGACATGTCCAAGAAGGAGGACAGAGAGCAGTTCCAAACTGCACAAAAGCTCTTTGCTATCATCTTGTCGGTCGGCCAAGCTACTGTGTACGTTTTGACTGGCATGTACGGACCTCCAAAGTCTTTGGGAGTCGGTGTGATTTTGTTGTTGGTTTTGCAATTGGTGTTTGCAGGTATCATTGTCATTTTGTTGGACGAATTGTTGCAAAAAGGCTACGGTCTTGGTTCCGGTATCTCCTTGTTTACCGCCACAAACGTGTGTGAACAGGTCATGTGGAAGGCTTTCGCTCCCACCACCTCGGCCTCCGGTAAGGGTGCCGAGTTTGACGGAGCTGTCGTTGCTATGTTCCATTTGTTGGGATCTAGAAAGGACAAAAAGAGAGCTCTCCTTGAGGCTTTCTACAGACAAAACTTGCCTAACATGCTCCAAGTTTTCTCAACCATCCTCGTGTTCTTTGCTGTTGTTTACTTGCAAGGTGTCAGAGTCGACCTCCCAATTAGTTCGGTCAGACAAAGAGGTCCTTACATGTTGTACCCAATCAAGTTGTTCTACACCTCCAACACCCCTATCATGTTGCAATCTGCCTTGTCCTCAAATGTGTTCCTCATTTCCCAGATGCTTTTCATGAAGTGGCCTAACAGTTTGCTTGTCAAGATTCTTGGCTCGTGGGCTGCCAAAGGTGGATCTTCCCAATTGTATGCCGTTAGCGGTTTGTCATACTACATTCAACCACCAGCTTCTCTCACCGAAGCATTGGTGGACCCAATTAGAACTTTGGTTTACGTCACTTTCGTATTGGGTTCTTGTGCCGTTTTCTCCACTACTTGGATTGAAATTAGTGGTACATCCCCAAGAGACGTTGCTAAACAATTTAAGGAGCAGGGCTTGGTGATTGCCGGCTACAGATCCACTAGTGCTTATAAGGAATTGAAAAAGATTATTCCTACAGCCGCTGCTTTGGGAGGTATTGCCATTGGTGCATTGTCCGTGTGCAGTGATATGATCGGAACATTGGGAAGTGGAACCTCTATTTTGTTGAGTGTTACCACCATTTACGGCTACTACGACTTGGCAGTGAAAGAAGGTGGATATTCCAAGTCTATTGTGAGCGGTTTTGGTGAAATGTAAGTGAAGAGGAGGAATTTTAGATACGTTCAAACCTTTGGTGTAGTTTTCACACATGTTGCAAAACTACCTAATCCACACAATAAGAGAGTTCACTGAATCGTAACCTTATACTTTTGGAGTATACGCTGTGCGCGGGCCTAAGCACCTGAAGAGCCGAATTTCTGCGACCAGTTCTCATACTCAATCAAGCCTTCGGTAGACACAGACGGGCGAATGTACTTCAAACTCTCGATGAAGTCTTCCAACTGAATCGGCCTGATCTCTTCGGTAGGCGTGCTCAAGAGCTTGTCACCTAAAGATCTTAATGGGCCCATGGCACTATCTTTAGCTAGAAGTGTGATGTCACTACCACTGAAACCTGTGGTCAAATCCATGAGAGTCTCGAATTGTTCTTCGGAAATGGTGTGCTTTTGGTATGCTAGAAGCTTGCTGATTTGCAATTTCCTCGTCTCCTTCTCTGGCAATGGGATGTAAACGCGTTTGGCAAATCTTCTTCGAGCTGCTTCATCAATTGCCCATGGCAAGTTGGTGGCTCCCAAGATCAAAACTCTGCTCACGTCGCCATCTGTAGAGTCACGGCCTGCAGCAGCAGAGGAGAGTTCAGACCACTGAACGAGAAATTCATTTTTTATTCTCCGCATACTTTCAATTTCTCCTTCGGTTCTGGTGCCTAATAACGAATCAATCTCGTCAATAAACACGATGGAAGGGCTAAGTTTCTTGGCTAGTAAAAAGAGTGCTTTGACTAGCTTTTCGCTTTCCCCGAGATACTTGGACGTCAAAGAAGATGAGCTGATGGAAAAGAACGTTGACTTAGACTCGGTGGCCACTGCCCTAGCAAGCATGGTTTTTCCCGTACCAGGAGGTCCAAATAGTAGCATTCCTCTGGTAGGCTCACGGAGACCACGGAAAAGATCTGGCCGTAAGAAAGGGTATACTACCGCTTCTTTCAATGAGTTCTTAGCGCTCTCGAGACCAACAATATCGTCCCAAAACACTTCATCCCCTCTAACAACAATATCATTAAGAATTTGCACGGCTGACAATTCGTCTATACCCTTGATTGACCGAATCAAAGCTGCCTGCTCTTCAGGAGACATGTCAGAAGCATTTGTCGAAGCCGATGTGGCAGGTTCTGCTAAATCTCCGGGCTCCTCGCTATCGTAGTCGTCGATGATGCTATCCAAATATGGAGATTTCAGAGTAGGCGGCGACTTCGCACCCGGAGAAGCAGTTTTCCTGACGACTGTCTTTGGCTTTTCAACAGACTTATAATTATATGTGATATTAGATTTTTTAACCTGCTTCAACTGGGATGCTTTGACGCCAGGACTGGCTTTTTCAGGCCTTGTACCCACCGATGTCTGATCCAGAGCACGAGCCCGCTGTGCAACAGTGCCGGGCTTTTTCGTGGCCAGCACTGATTTTTGTCCACTTTTTTGCATGATCTTAGATAAATTCATTGGCTTGGGCTGGTTGTATGTGTACTTTTTCGCGGCAGGCGTACTCTCTTTGATGTTGGAGGTCGACTTGGAGACTTGAGAAAATGAAGGCCTGGGTATGTTCTGGGAGCTCTGAGGCACTGGCAGACCTTCGTTCTGGTGAGATTTTGTTTTTTGTAAGGTGTCTTGAGGTTTTAGCAAAGCTGAGCGTTTGGGAGGCACCGGAGGGGGCACTTTTTTAGGTGCAGCAAATGGATCCTCGATGGTTTGCTGGGCGAGACGGTCGTCTAAATCTATAAGGTTCACTGACTGGGATGACTCACTAGTAGTGGCTGAGGATTGCGATTCCACAGAATTGAGACGGTCCCAGTTTGACGTGGTAAGCTCGGTTTGATCGAAGTCTCCAAAGAGTTCATCATGGTATGTTTTAGGCGTCGAAGCTGCTGGTTTAATCCAGGATTTGGATGCTGCCGCCTTCACCGTATCTTGGTTTTTCTGAGAGAGTTGGTAGTTGCTCGTTGCACCTTGTCTGAGAGACTTGACCATATGTCTCTGGCTGGAATTGCTTCCCAAAGAGCGGCTGGAAGGATTGTTGGACCGCAAAGACGGCGTACTGAGCTTATGCAGGTGGCTTGAGAAGCCATTGGCGCTGTGGCTGCCGTTGTGAGAGGTGGAGTTGACTAGGTCGTGCTGGGCCTTCTTCAATTTGCGAGTCTGTTCATCCAATCTGAGCTGGAGTCTTATAAGGTGCTTGACATTCTCGTCACGAATAGCCCTCAAGTCTCTCATGACTGCAGCTTCCTCGGGATTCATTTTAGGGGCCTTGCGCTCTATATTATCAATCTTATAAAGTAGCAGCGTATGGAGGGATTTCCAGCCACTGAGCGCCTCTGCAAAATAACCTTTGTCCTCAGATGTCAAGTTCTTCAACGTCTGCTCACTGACCTCATTGTAGACTTGCTGAAGCTCCTCAAGCAAGTGCCCTGGGGGCGGTTTTCTCCTCAGGAACATGGATGCTAAGATTTAGCAGGAGGTAAATGAGAGTGGCTTGGGCGCAATGTCTCTGTGGCTGAAATGGCGCTAGCTTCAGGACTGTACAGTTGAATCGAGTGCCTGAGTAACAAAGAGCCAGAGTTGAACAGAATGCCTGAGTTCTAGATAAGATGCGATAGGTAGTACTAGGTCGGACCGCGTATGAGACTGGTCTGTGTGTACGGATGTAGAACAGATGCGGTTCACTTGCTCCAAGGCAATCACCAAAGCAGAACCCGGCACTTTACTTCTATAACAATGATCTATCGTTGATACTCATCTATCGCTGGTACTGATCTATCGTTGTAGCATAGTACTCTTTTTTTGGTAACTTTGGTGAGTCACTAATGTTTACTTTGGGAATACTACTGGGCTTACGGATAGTCAAGCTTCACTTCTGGTCACCAGAGTAAAGAGTGAACGATCGAATGTAGTGATGTAACGGGAAACCCACGAGTTTCTAACCTCATGCGTATACTAGATAACCACATTTATCTAACCAAAACCACCAGACCATAGATACATTGCACGTGATAAGGCCTCTGGTTGAAGTCTGACAATCACTCCCGTAAACGGCCTCCCTAACTTAATAGGCGAGGCCAAGAGTAAAAGCTTTCGGCACGAATGCCGAGCGACGACCCCCGGGGGCCCGACCACACACGTATATACGATCAACTTGTGATGATTTCGGCGGCAACTTTTGATGTGGGAAAAAAAGCCATGTGAGGCGATGCTGCTCATATATATAGCTCGCGCGGTAGAGGCCGGGTAACCTCAAGGAAGACATAGACTTTGGGGAACGGCCAGTTTCTACATTTTCTGAATACGTGTATTGATTGGGTGCTTTTTTTGTACATCTGTTTGACTTATTTTCTGACAGGCACATACCAAAAGCAAAATAAAAAAAAAAAAAGAATTGAATAATAGTTCCATCATTTTCCGAACTGCATAGCAGATTACCGAATACGTTGTCCCTTTTCCTAAATGAGGTGAACAATAGGAGATTAAGTTTCGTATTGGACTAAAACACACCTTCTGTATAAATTTCTTCTAAATATTTCCATTGTCACATTTTCTCTTCCAGGTGTTTTTCTTTCAGCATTTTTTTCCAAGCGTCCTGTTTTTTTTGACGTGAACTCTGAACTACTATCTCGGTCACAGCTTGACATCGCTTTCTTCGCATACGTCTCTGCCGCATCCACATCTGCTCACCTCTGATCATGTCTTCCACAGACAGTAACTTCCACACACACTTGCTAGTGGCGACACAGCAGCTTGTCACATGGACTGCGTACTTAGTGGGTTACTTCCTCACCGTGGTCCAGTGGGCCTCTGTTCATTATCCCAATGTCACGCGGGTCGTGGAGAGCGTGGTCATAGCATACATAGTATGGCGGTCCTATGTACGGATCATGAAATTTTGGTGGAGACTCTGTATGTTTCTTGTGAAAATGGTCCTCTTCTACTTGGTGATTTTTATGATGTTAGGCGTGTATGTACGGGGCTTCGAGACTTTCTTGCTAAAGGACATGTATAGAATTTGGACCTTTATCAACTACGTGTACAATGCCAGGGATACTCAAACCACATACGTTGATCCAACGGTCAACACAAGAAACCCAATGATGATGGACCCTTCTTTTTTGTCTAAAAACAAAGATGTCATTGATTCCGTGGAGAACCAGTTTTATGAGGTGAAGAATCACGCGGAGGAATACATCAAGGGCGGCAATGTGCAAAAGAAAATGCAGCCCAAGTTGAGGAATGTTTATAATTTCGCTGCTAACTTGGGCTTGTTTTAGCTCTTGTCCATGGGAGTAGACCCCTAAGCTTTTAGCATTGATTATGTAGCCACGCTTTGAATCGCAGATCCACTACTTTTCACTTTTCTGTATTCATCCTCACGATTAATTTTGATTCACTAATTCTTTTGGATGATTTATTAGTTTCAATGACTTCATAGTTTTTAGGGGGACTTCTTAATTAATTTCGACTTCAAGATACTCTACTTGGCATCTACTGGTTCTGAAGTCACTTCGTTTTCAGCATCCGAGTGCTTGGACTCCCCCGCCCTGGGCTCATCCAAACATTGCAAACCATTGTCCTTGATGAAGAAGTTTAGTATGAAGCAAATGCCAATGAGAGGCACTGTGAAGTAGAAGTAGTGCTTCAAGGCTTTCATATACATATGCCTCACGAAGGCCACCTGATTCGCATTCAACGACGTGATGTCTGGAAGAGTGTATATGTTAGCCTTTAAATAGGACAAGTAGCTTGCAGTCAAGGGCGAAGTGTCAGAATTGTTGCTGATCTCCTTGAGAATGGAGTTGGATATAATGAGCGAAGAAATCGCAATGCCCAATGCACCGCCAAACGACCTGATGACGTTTCTAGTGCTAATGACCACAGCCCGTTGGGACTTTCTGGAGTTAGCCTGTGCTGCCACCATGCTTGGCTGGAAAATGAAACCAACGCCCGTTCCCATGATAAATAAAGCTCCAACAATGTATGAATCACTGCTGTGCTGGTGGAAGCCAAGAGTCATGCCCTGGCCTGTCATCCAGAATGCAAATCCCACAGCCATGATCGAGAAGTAGTGGCCAATCAAACTAATGAGGTAGCCAGCCACAGTAGACATCATAGATTGAGGTATCACCAAAGGTAAAAGCAACACCGCCGACCGCATTGGAGATGCTCCACGAATGAGCTGGAAATAGTACGGCACACTGAACAAGAAGGAGTAGTAGACTATTCCAAAAAGGAACGATGAGAGCATGACCATGGACAAGGAACGATTCGTGAAAATAGACAATGGGATCATGGGGAGTTTGGGAATGGTACATTCTACCACAAAAAAGATGATTAGTAGTACACTGCCCACAACGAACATGGCAATGACCAAAGGGCTGTTCCATGCGTATGTTGAGCCTCCACCACTGATGGGAATAAGAAGGAGAATGAGTGCAGCCGTGGATAAAAACATACCCAAGTAGTCGATGCTTTTTAACTTAGTCTTCATATTGAGCACTGACTCCAAATTTTTGGTGCCTGGGCTGTGGACAAAAAAGTACACCACCAACATTGTAAAGAACATGATTGGAGGCATCACTCGGTAGAAGTTGCGCCAAGTGGATTTTTCAGCAAACGAGCCCATGATAATTGGGCCAAGCGCATTGCCCATTCCCACAAAAGTACCAAGAATACCTTGATACTTGCCTCTCTGTTTGAGAGTCACCACATCACTGACAATTACCATAGCTAAGGAAGAAATGCCACCGGAGCCAATACCAGCCATTGCTCTAAACACGTAAAATTCTGGCCCATTGGTTGCAAAGCCGCAAAGAAGGTTGGAGACTGTGAGAAGCGCTAGGCTGAAGATAAGCATCTGTTTCCTGCCGAAAATGTCTGCGAAGCGGCCAAAAATCACTTGGCACACTGTGTTCGCCAAAAGAGACGAGGTGCCCGCCCAGTTGATTGAGTTCTGTGCTTTCAAATCATCTGAAATCTGAGGAAGGGCCACAGTGACTCCCGTCTGGTCACAGAATCCACAGAATAGACACAAGGCACACGCAAGTAAGCAAGGCAAAAGTTTTTTTAGTGGTAAAAGATTTTCGTGCGCCACGCCGAGCTTATCTTCTAGCAGTGTTTTTTTGGGAAGTTTGGAAGGGTCCTCGGGGTCTGCTAGAGTATGAATGCTAGCATTTTCATCACTGTGCGATGTTGCATTTTGCAACTCTAATGACGTGGGGGACGCGGGGTTGTTGGGGCGTGACATGGTCTTCGCGTAAAGCTGCGTGCGAAATTCTGAGAAGTCCGAGCAATGTATCACACGATGAGGGCAGAGCTAGATTCGATTTGCCTCTGGACTTGAATAAACTGTTGGAATGATTAGTTGACGAATGACTTCTAATTTGTAACTGAAAACCAATTTGGAAAATCGAATTGCCGTATCAATTGCCACTGATGCAGAATGAGAACTAAGAAGTCAATGAATATCAGGAATGATATGATTTGATGGATCTGGATGTGAAGCTTGTTCAAAAGAGTCAGATTGATGATCCGAGTGTAATCAAATGTCGACTTATAATATAAGCAGCTTAGAAGTTTTGGAGCAGAGCTGCTTGTTTTTATACATGTCTAGACATCAGCTCGGAGCTCGGAGCTCGGGGGTTCTTTTTTCCACCTTTTTTTTTTCACGCGGCCGCGGCGATTCACCGAAAGATGACTCTATCGGGGGAGGCAGGCCCGGATGGAATCTAGATAGACGTGTCCTTGGAAGTATGCTGGCATCTTTGTTCTGCATTATATGACGCCAGAAGACAGGACTTGCATCACATTTCATGTAGGGACTCCTTGCAAATGTAGAGATACGAGAAGTAGCTCCACGCTATGTAGTACTGGTATATGTCCATGCCCATTGACTAGGTTGAATCGACACCCGTACTCAAGCCTCATAACACGTAGCTGTATCTTAGTCTGGTAATTAAGAAGAAGTCGAACAGAATGTGTAACTTCAAGAATAACTAAATAGCCAGAGGCTAAAGCGATGTTACTTGTTCATATTTAAAAGATCATGCCACTTAGCGGGCCGAGACTTCAAATATACAGATACATAAAAACGGATCTAGCACTTTCAATATCTTTCTTTCGTAATATTATTTGCTGTATATAGTCTCATTGCTTGTTCAATACGGCGGGCTGGACTGCGATGCAGGGACTGCACCTTTCAGCCCCTCCATTTTGCAGCACGTATATTAATATTGTGGGCATTATCACTCAGAATCCAAACACCACACCGAAAAATAAAACCCACAGTTTCAAAATCATCTTCTTCACTATGCACTCCAATATCACTTTGATGTGCTGGATCAGCAGCTTGCTCGAATAGAGCCACAAGCAGGAAACACCGCCATCGCTCAAATCACCTGATCCATCACAAGATTTTGATCTACGCTCAATGTAGCTAATTTTACCACTGGAAGTATTTGTGCGCGCCACGACCCGGCTCTCGGTACAATAAGCTCAGCCTTAGCAATTCGAGATCACAAAGCCCGTTGCAATGGTCAAGGATACTACGTACTATGATATTCTAGGTGTTCAGATTGATGCTACCGAAGTAGAATTGAAGAAAGCTTACAGGAAAAAAGCCATCCAGCTCCACCCAGATAAGAACGGCAATGATCCCCAAGCTGCGGCCAAGTTTCAAGAGTTAGGCGAAGCCTACGGAATTTTATCCAACGCCGAGCACAGAGCTGTATACGATGAGCTTGGTGTTGAAGGAATGAAGGAAAGGAATGGCCCTGATGCAAATGCTGATATCGATCCTCAAGATTTCTTCAAGATGATTTTCGGTGGGGATAGCTTCCTCGAATGGATCGGTGAATTGTCCTTATTTTCAGATGTTACGGAAACAGCAGAGATTTTGGGTGAGAATGACGAGGAACAGGAGAAGCCCCTGCAGTCTACTGAGGTTGCCACCAAGACAGAGTCGTCCTTACAGGCCGGGGATGGCAATTCCGAGACAAGATACTCCGATCTCCAAAACGAGTTGAACTCCAAGAAGAAACATGCAAAGCTCACAAAAGAAAGAAGACAGAAGCTCGCTGAAATGCAAGAGAAATCCAAGCAGGCCAAACAGGAACGGGTTGACAAATTGGTGACTAACTTGCTTAGCAGAATCGAGAGCTACCAGAGCTGCAAGACCCCGGAGGCCTTGAACCAGTACCGTTCCAAGCTTCAAACTGAGTTGGAAGACTTGAAAATCGAATCCTTTGGTATCCAGCTCTTACACTTGATAGGAAAGATTTACGTCACGCAAGGAAATGCCACGATCCTGGCAGCCAAGACATTCGGTGTATCCAAGCTCTACACCAGCGTGAAATCTAAGAGTGAAAGAGTAAAGGGTGGCTTTCTGATTTTGAAGAGTGCAATTGATGCTCAAGCTTCCGCCGAGGAAATGTTGAAGCATCAAGCTGCTCTTGAACAGACGGGTGCAGAGCTTACTGATGCAGACAGACTTCAACAGATGGAGGCAGAAAGAGTAATTACTGGTAAGTTTCTTGCCACTGCATGGGCATCCACGCAATTTGAAGTCAATGGGGTGTTGGCCAAGGTAACCCACAAGCTTCTCAACGACAAGGCCTTAGGAAAGAAGGAGAGAGTGTCCCGGGCTGAGGCTATTGTGTTCATAGGAAAGGAGCTCCTTGCTACGAAACGCTCAAAGGAGGAGGACGAAGACGCACGTATTTTCGAAGAGATGATGGCAGATGCTAGCACGAAGAAGTCAAAGAACAAAACGAAGAAGATGTCGCAACAAGACTTAGAGGCATATCTCGCCAAAGTAGAGGCCGACGAAAGTGTCTGAATAATTTACTATACAATTAATATTTTAATTAATGTGACTCGATTATGCTATCCGATATCAAAATAGCCAACTGGGTACTCAGTCTGTAAACCCGCGCTGTATGCAGGCGCAACGGGTAAACGCACAATTATCTTTTCATCGCCACTACCTCCACCACAACCATGAGTCCCAACAGCAAGCAAGTCCTCGGCTTATACAGACGCCTCTTGGGCACGTCCAAGAAATTCGACAACTACAACTTCAGAGAGTACTCTCTTAGAAAAGTCCGTGATTCTTTTAAGCAGAACAAGGACATCACAGACAAGGAGCTTATCACCACTCTCTACAACCAGGCTATTGAGCAACTAGCCTTGTTAAACAGACAGACAACCATCTCTCAAATGTACAATTTCGAGCAGGTTGTTGTGGAGCCTTTGAAGAAAATGCAGTGATTTGTGTACATCTACTTGAACGGCAGTAAACAAGTTCTACTTAAAGGGGGTTTCTCAGCTCGAATATTTGCAACTTGATCATAAAGCTATAAGTTCAGAAAAGCCAGGCTTCTATGGATATATACTGGCAAAGAACCAGGAACCATCACATCAAACATACATAGTGAAACATAGAAAACTAAAACATAGAAAACTAAAATATAGAATAACAAGTAATAGAAGGAGTAATGGAGTATTGATAAATGGAGTATTGATAAATGGAGTATTGATAAATGGAGTATTGATAAATGGAGTATTGATAAATGGAGTATTGATAAATGGAGTATTGATAAATGGAAGGTTGAGTAATGAAAGATAGAGTTATGAAAGATAGAGCAATGTATTATTATTATGCAATGTTGAGTAATACTTTTCAATATCACCCTACACACTAATACTAGAGTTGTAAATGGCTGGATTAATGAGTACATATTCAAAATTCACTGCGTCAACTACTTGTATACTGAATGCTTCAGTGGTCTTTCGTCTAATTCAGGACCAGGCTTTGCATAACTCTATCCCTGCAGCCAAGTGCTCCTGAATATCTTTTTCGGTAATAACCGGAAACTCACGACCGCATCCAGTTCGAGCACCTTTTTTCGGCTGCCCAAGCTGCACCAAACTAAGCATGTACTCACGTGCATCGGCAATGCCAATTGTATGGTACGCTCTAGTATTGTTGTGCAAGGCATATCTATCCTGGAGCCACTTTTTTTGTGTTTCCAAAGGTGGAAGTTCAACACGGCCGGCCAAAAACCGTGCTACCCAGATGGCCTGGTATTCGAACGCGCGGAAGGATATGGCATCTGTAGGAACTCCAATAAAAGGGAGTAGTGGCTCCTGGATCAAGAAGGTGTGCTGATAAAGGTCGGGCACAGTTCTTCCATCTTTGGTCACGTCCCCAAAATTTTCCACGAGAAATGGGAACAGAAACTGGTATCCTGTGGCGTACACGACGTAGTCTGGGTTGATCACCTCCGAGCCGTCCTCGAATACTACCTTGAAACCACCCTCCGCAATCTCTTCATACCTTTCTATGACTGGTTTTGTTTCGAGGTTTGGCGCTTTCACAACTTTTCGTATTTGTTCCACAGTACGGATCAGCTGGTACACTTTGGAAGCAAACTCCAGCGTGTACTTACAAATGTCTGCTCCCAGAGATCTGGAGCCCACCACAACCACGACCTTATCCTTGTACTTGTCTCCTGTCCTAAAAAACTTGGCGTGTTCAATCCTCTCAGGATATTTTCTTTGTATGGCCTCTGATCCCGAAACCTTGGGGATAAATGGGATGTGGTAGTGGCCGATGTTAATTATCACACTATCAAAGTCCTCCTGATACCATATGTCGTCGCTGCCAGACAGCGTTTGGCGGAGTGTCACAGTAAAATAATAAGTATCACTATTTAGACGAGGAACCCGCTCCACATGTTCCACGGTTGTATTCAATTCAATCTTAACGTTATCTTTTTCGGCATTTCTCTGGATGTAGTCATGGATGTATTGCTGAACCACTGCACGGTCCACGTACGCGTTAGCCAGATCTGATATCCATTGTTTCTTGTCACTGAATGTCATCATTTTCTCAATAATGTTGGTGTTCATCTTCTCATAAGCAGGCGTTTGCTCAAAGCGCTGTTGGCTAGAAGCCAGAAGCGTGGTTTTTCTCTCTGAGAGCCCCGATTTCTTGAACGGGTTCTCAAGAGGAGGGTCAATTGCTACACTAGAAGCACCAACTTTGATTAAATCATTAGGGGTGGTTATAGGGTCTTTGTCGTAGACCCATATCCCCCCGAGCGTGTTTCTTCTCTCAAACAAGGTAATTTGCTCGAACTGGTCCTCTTGCACCAACGAATCCAATGAGATGGCGCCTGAAGCACCGCCTCCGATGATAGCTACCCGTTTTATTTGCCCTGGTGCTACCGATCTCAAAGGATCGGCTGAAGTGTAAGTTCTTGTAGGCATAGGAAAATTATGGATTGCGCAAGCACGTCCAATCTCAGACTTTTAAAACCTAAAACTACTTGAATTGTGGTTCGCAGCCACAGTTCGCGCGTAGTCCCATGAAGTTGCGAATACATCTGCGGTACGTCTTCCCCAAGGTTCCCAAAACTATTCATGTAGTTGTAAAAATTGGTGATTTACATCAGAAATTAAACTTTTTGAGACTAGTAGTTTTCAATTGTTTTGAGGTTATCGTTTAAGTTTCCTACGTAATGTACTCACCATGACTCTTATTATACCTTCCAGGCCCTGCATAAGTGTGCTGCACAGCGTGCTACTCCACATGAGGTCAAAAAATGGACTGATTAATAGTTGGCTTGCATTAGAATTTCGGCGACATGATAAAATAGAAGCCTGAGTATACGCGAAACTAATTATAGGAAGGGACTAAATTTATAGACTTCGCTCACTGGCTCGTTCTTCGGCCTTATTCACCTCATCCAATCTTTCATCTGCTCATTCATCCACTCATTCAACCGCTCAGCCCTGACCACACAAGACTTAATCCATTCCAGAATTAAGCAGTAAATATATTTTATTGGTACATGCCCTTATGTGTGCTTAAAAAGATGTGACTAGTGCAATTGTGATTTTTGAATTATTGCAACTAGTTACGAAAGTGAGCATTTTCATGAATCTCAATATCTGATAGCCTTTCAGATCCATGGCTACTAAGAAGTTGACACACAGGTCCAATTATCTTCAGGTAAAAAATCAATCAAGACAGTCGAAGTTTAAGAAAAATGAGAAAGTAAACAAAAATCTTACCGGAACCTCGAACTGTATGACACTTTACAGTGTTTTTCAAGATTATTCGTACCAGTGCGACAAAATTATTCGTACCAATATTTCAAAATTATTCAGACCAATATTTCAAAATTATTCAAACTAGTGCGACAAAATTATTCATACCAAATGGCATATGCTTCACACCAACTTTTATTAGAATTCAATATTCTGAAATCTAAAATCTGAAGATTGCCTCATATATATAGGGGTCTTCCAATTAAGGGTGAAACGGAAAAAACTAAACTAGTTTCCATGTTATGCTGTATATTAGAACTTGTATTTGGTTTGAATAATTTTGAAATATTGGTATGAATAAATTTGAAATATTGGTATGAATAATTTTGAAAAAACTGTACATGATAAGGCATGTTGAATTGACCTCGCGCGGCAGATAGGCGCTCATCTTTTTAATAGGCAATGGGCCACGTGCGCGTACATGTCTATACTAATGCAAGACGGCCATCGCAAAGTTTTCCACACATCTTCACACTAGCCAATGGTCGAGCAAAAAGAGGTGGATCTCAATAAACCTTTGGATGCAGATGCTGAGTCGGTGATTCGCAAAGTTCCTTTGGAGCCCGAGTTGGCCACAGTGGCTTTGACGTTCCATGGTGACTACTATAGACAATTGCAGAGCAAATGCAACAGCAGAATCGTCTGGCACCCTCTCACACAGATTTACGCCACGATAGTCTTGGTTGGCTTTACCATATATGCATATGGAGAACTCTATGAAATTTCCGATTCATTTTCGGAGTTTGTCACATTGGTCATTCGCCATAAATATATACTCACGTCGTTTTTCCCCGCCATCATCTTCTTGGCTGGCTCAATTGGTCTTGCAAGCTTCATGCTTACGGATGAATTCAGAATTATGAGTGACTCACTCGCTGATGAGGCAGTAATGGCCAAGATTTTTCGGTTCCCTTTGAAGATCTTTGCCACTGCCAGACCTGAGGATTTGGACAGTCCGTTCATCAAAAGTGCCTCGGACAGCACAGATTTCATCGAGTATAGAAACTCGCCCATTGCTATCGTCACGGTGATTCCAATGCCCTCACAATCAACGTCTGATTCTTTTTGCGCCAAAATCAGTGGGCTTCACGTAAGGAAGTCTTACCGCAAGGCTGGCTTGGAAGAGGAACTTCTTGACTATGCCAAGGAGAAGGCTAGAGCGCTTTGTCTGAGATATGTTGCTGACAACAAATTGAAAAATGCAAACATCAAGATACTTTTGACAGCAGAGGCATTTTCCGTGGATACTAAGCTTGTTGAATTCTACAAAGCTCATGGATTCACTACCGAGTCTGAAACCTACAAGATCAACCCGTTTGTTGAAGAAAAGAAGATGACCTGGCAGAAAAAGTTCATGGCATTATGCTTCAGATTCTTCGACATCAAAAGAATAACCTTCCAGGTTGAGTTGAGCAACTCGTTGAAGCTTGACCCTAAGACGCAGAAAGCTTCTTCCACGACTGGATTTAATAGCTCCCTGAATAACACCAAGAGAAGAAAGGGGAGGGCTTAATTGTACTTGTACATAGAAATAGACGTATTATATTTTTTACTCGGATATTTTTTAGTGAATTGTACAGCATTGAGCAAATCTTCAGTCCAAAAGCCCGGCTTTCCGGTAGCCTCTGGATTTCTTGTGTTTATAGATCCTCAATGCCACCCAAAGGACCGCTAGCAGAAGAAGCAGATAAATGAGAAACTTAAAGAATGCCAAAATGCGCCTGACCCATCTGCGGACAAAAGTGGCATCAGGATCGCCATACTTTTCTAGACGGTAAGCTCTATCTCTTTGCTTGATTCGCTCCTCGGATTTTCTAAGTCGTATGATCGACTTCCGGACGTTTTTGGCCTTGCGTCTTCGATTGCCTTTGGTTACCTTCCCCTGATCTTCTATAAGATGTTCTAACTCATCCACATTGCCAATGGTGGCACCATCTTCTGGCAGGTACACACCAAATATTCTGTTCTGGATAATGTCAACGGTTTGAGTCAATTCACCAGTTTCAGCGGAAAGCCCCAAATACGTATTCTTGGGAAGAATAACATTGGTCAATGTGAAGCAGTTGTGCCACTCATCTGTCTCTTCAGGATTGTGGTTTAGGTCCAACGAGAGATACCCCTCATTGGTGTGAATGATTCTCAACCTTGTTAATCCTGACGCAGGGTTGAGAACGGATTTTGCAGTACACCCGGCCAATTTGGTGTTCATTCCGTCGGAATACTTATCGAAGAAGTACTTTCCCTTGCCTCCGTGGGCACTGATATAAGGAAAGTTGCCCGAATTCCCGTTCTTGAACGTGTCAATTATGATGGCCAAGCCCTCGAAATTATTTTTGGCGCCAAAGATGTCTCCGATAGGTGACGGTTCATTGATGAACCAAATGGCCAAGCCGTCGGCATGGAGACCGCCTTTTCCATGTATGTGGAAGGTGAGTTCCATCTCAAAAGAAGAAGCCAGAATTGGTTCCTTGGCAAACATGTTGCTGGCTTGATGCTTGGAGTCCGATGTGAGACTGATATACTTGCCGTTCTCCACCACAATATCGCCAGCAAAGTCCCAATTTTCGTTCTTGAACGTCAGCTTGTCTAAGTATGGAGACATAATTTGCTGGGCCATAAGCTCCACTTTCTTGACCTGTACTTCCAGGGCTTTGTTCTGGAACATGTCGTTGATATGCTCTGGAGAGAAGGCCTCTGTGCCGTCAGATCTGTAGTAGAACCAGTAGAAACACACAAGACCGAAGAGTACTAGCCCCCCAAAATTACGCTTGGAACTCATGCTAGGTCAGACTATTATCTGGAAGTGTTGTGGCTGTTGACGTACGCTCTCTTCTCAGACAACTTTGAAATTAGTAGATTTGATTTGTAACGATGCATGAATAATGTAAAGCGCGAAGTCGGCCTAGATAATCAATAGTGCGCATCTCTTAAATGGACTCAAGCGCATGAGCGTTCAGAGGAGAAGTATATTTTACTGGCATCTAATTTCTGCTGTGTAGATTGTTGTTCGTCAATTTATGGGAATTTATATATTATAATTATTTGAATCACGTGGCATACTTCATCACATTCAGCCAAGCTTGACGGCAGAGCTCTTGATAAATCGAAGACTGCTGTGTTCGCTTTACCTTCCAAACAGAGTAGCAACTTTGAATTTCACACTACAATTTAAAAATGAATGCTTTTGCGTGAGATCCTCCAGCCCAGGCTTTCATTCTTCTCATGTATTAATTCTTAGGCATTTATTCTAGTCATTTATACCAGTCATTTATTCTAGTCATTTATACCAGTCATTTATTCTAGTCATTTATTCTAGTGATTTATTCTGTCTTTCATCCCATGTTTTTCATTCTACATAAATATTCATAACATCGCTGTTCATTCTACAAATGCTTCCATTTAATATCTCTTATTACCTGATCATTTATATACATGCACACTAGTTATTATCTTCCGGCCAAAACCGTACGTATGGCACTGAACCACGTCTCCTTCTTCTCTCCCTTTATTTCACTCAAAATCCTGTCGTAGTATCTAGGATTTCCCTTGGGCTTCAACAACTTGTCGTCGAGTTTGTAGTAATTCCTGTATTTGTCATTCACCAATTCCCGCAAGGAGATATATTGAAGCTTCAAGTCTTTCTCGCTGATGCCACTCACAACCTGAGGATTCGAGAAGCGCTCGATCTGCACATCCTTGAATGATGCGTAGTGGGTCAAGCGCTCCTTAGGGAGTGTTTTCAAGAGCGAGAGAATTTTCTCTGTGAGTTGTGCTTTTGATGACATGATGGAGAGTGAGTCTTCTCAGAGCTCTATTTTTCTCTGCCCTCGCGCTATATGCACACCACCACATTGGCCCAGGCTGTAGAGGATAAAATAAAAACTTGAAAATAGAAGTTGATTTGTTCCTGTTGTATCGAATTAGTCACCGGCGGAAAACGGAAAAGTCGGGTGGTAAGGTGTGGTCACGTGACTACGTACTACATCGCGCCGACGTTCCGTCTTCTTTTCCCACTACAAATGGCTAAGCATACTCCGAGATTGGTGTTCGTCCGCCATGGGCAGACCACGTGGTCCAAATCAGGCCAGTACACTTCGGTCACCGATTTAGATCTCACCCCCTTTGGCGTCACCCAAATGCGGAATACCGGAAAGCAGTTGATTGGCTTCTCGCCATTCCACTTGATCCAACCCCAAAACATCAAGATGTTGATCACGTCGCCCAGAAAAAGAGCCAAGAGAACGGCCCAATTGTTGATCGAGGGTCTTGAAGAATCCGTACGTAACGCAATCCCCATCAGCGAGGACAATGACTTGAGAGAGTGGGAGTACGGAGACTATGAAGGACTCCGCACGCAGGAAATCATTGATTTGCGCAAGCTGAGGGGTCATGAGGCCAATGGCGAAGTGTGGAACATTTTTGAGTACGGTTGCGAAAATGGTGAGGACTACTTGCAAGTAACGGAGCGGGTGGACGCTTTAATTGCCAGAATCCGTAAGGTGCACGCTGAAGCCATAGAGAAGAACGTTCCCTGTGACGTAGTGTTGGTCGCCCACGGCCACATTCTTCGGTGCTTTGCCTCCAGATGGATTGGAAAACCTCTTAATCAGAATCCAGATTTAGTATTGGATGCTGGGGGCGTGGGTGTTTTGAGCTACCAACACTGCAACATCAATGAGCCTGCATTTAGCTTGGCTGGTGCATTTGTAGTTCCAGTGGAAGAAGAAGGCAAACAGCCATAATGGGCCCACTCTATAGACTGTATATATTGAGATATGCATCCAAAGCGTACCTGCTAGTAAAGACCTTCTCTTATTGGATGTAGATTCAAGGAAATAGGCTAGTCCACTGGAAGTAGCGAAATGTGGGGGACTCAAACGCCGCATCGCGTTACGCAACTTCCGCTGCCGCGTTATTGTCTAGTTACTCCTCAGTACTCCATTCATTTTATAAAAGGCACAAAGTCACTGGAATCGGTGTATTCAACATCTATACGAGAGCTTAAATAACGATCATGCCCACTGCTCAAACCATGCCTGCAGCACAAGCCATGTGTGCAGCACAACACGTGCCCGATGCCAAAAATGTATCCAAACTTGCATTTCCTGGTTTGCGGCCCATACCCGTCTGGCTCGACTGTGACCCCGGCAATGACGACGCCTTTGCTATACTTCTTGCTGCATGTCACCCGTCCTTCAATTTGGTGGGCATTTCCACTGTCCACGGTAACGTGCTGTTGGAAAAAACCACGCACAACACACTATCATTGCTTGACGCATTACACTTCAAGCAAGACGAAATTAAGGTTTTCCCAGGAGAAGAACGGCCACTTGAGGTGGAGCCAAAAAGTGCCACAGAAGTGCACGGCGAATCTGGCTTAGGCGGTGTACATCTTCCAGAACATTCGAGAATCCAGGCTACGCGAGATATTCTGTACTTGGATGCTCTTGCAAGTGCCATTGATGACCATGAAGGCGAAATCTGCATTGTCTGCGTTGGCGCACTCACTAATCTTGCAAAATTCATCAAGAATAAGCGCGGTTCGCTAGCCAAGGTGAAGTATGTGTCCATAATGGGTGGCGCATTTGGAACAGGAAATGTCACACCCTGGGCGGAGTTCAACGTGGCCGTTGATCCGCACGCCGCCGACGTCGTCTTGCTGGCTCCCGAGTTAGCCGGAAAAATAGCATTGGCTCCATTGAACCTCACCCATACGACTTTGGCCACCAAACATGTGTGCGATACTATCTACTCAGAGCATGGAGAAAACAACTCGTCCATACGACACATGTTCTCGACCCTCTTGAATTTCTACTCCGCCAGCTATCGCAAGAAGTACGAAATCTTCGAGGGTCCGCCCATTCACGACCCTTTAGCATTATATTTGGTTCTTCCCATGGTCGCCAGGGAGAACCCGAATTATTCAGACTTTGCCAGCGCCTGCGACTTTCACTTTCTTCAACGGAACTTACTTGTGCAAAAAGAAGGCAGTAATGTGGGTCAGACGTCCTTCGCCAAGCCAGATACGGACCCTATGCGCAGGGAAAAGGGCGGAGTTTTTGTTGGTCTGAGCATCAATGTGCCTTTATTCTGGCAACATATTTTTTCTGCTTTGCAATTTGCCGATATGCAAATAAAAGAGCGCAGTCTGGCCAATCTCTAGTAGCATATAGCCCATAGGTATTTGAATAATTCAAGCTTTTTCATTAACTTCATTCATTTTGATTGTATCGTTGATTATCATTCCGATTTTTCCGATGCAATTCAGAGCCCAGATCACATCAAGGTGATTGTAGTCCGGCAACTCCACAACTTGAAGATTTCCTCCTTCCTGGAAGTATTTGCGTTCGTAGTGTTTCATATGTGTCGCAAATCTTAATCCATCTACGAGGAAGTCCTCTCCTCCCACAAAAACAGACATAGGAACAATCTCATCCTTAGAGCTGGACGTGAACCACTCCTCTTTATAGGGAAAGAAAGACTTCGAGTCATCAACAGGATTAGGGACATGTACTGGCTTCTCTGTACCTTCCTCTGGTGCGCCTTCAATATTAGATTTCACGGAATTGATAGGTGTGAAATCGGCGGTGGTTCCTTCTTTATACGCGCTTTTAGGCTGAAGCTGGTTCAGAAACCCTTCCTTCACAGAATAAGATAACCACCACGACATTAACCTTGCAGACACGCAGGTTGCATTAAATAGAAATTGAACATGGATTACCTTGTCGTTTTTGTATGAATTCTTGATGCTCCAGCCGAAAAGATACTTGAAGATCTGATAAGACAAGAGACTAAAGAGTCTTGTGGTGCCAATGAGCGACCTGAACTGGGTCAAAACCGCCAAGAAGCAGCAGTTTCCAAATATGGCATTGTACATCCTGGGCGACTTGCTGTGAATAAACTTGATAAAGGCTCGATCATAGAACAAACTACCAGGAAAGGCAGCCGGTGCCAAAAAGAAAAAATGCTCAACTTTCCTGTGGTAATCCTTGAGATCTGCATTCCTCAACAAAATTAAAGACTGCGTACATCCTTGCAGATGACCCACCAAGTATAATTTTTCATGGTTTGGCTTGTGGAGTAAGACGTTATCAATAATACAAGGCAAATCGTAGTATGCCAAATGACGCACATCCCAATCCCAGACATTTTCATTGTGCATTAAATTACCCTTTAGTTCTGCATGACGAGGCTTAAATCCACACCTATTATTGCCCATCCACACATCATATCCCTGCTCTATAAAGTAGTATGGGAGCGAATTGGTGCCCGGAGCTAACCAAGCTCCCGAACACAGTAAAAGACCATGCTGCAAAAGAATAGGCGGCTTGTTGTCGCGAGTTTTCTTGCTATCTTTGGGGTCAATGACGCGGTGTAAAGTGAGTATATGGCCGTCTTTAGTGGTTATGTCGTACAGCTCTAAATCTAAGCTCAACTGCTTTGCGTAGTAACTCAAGTCAGTAGTAATCTTCATATGCTTGAGATCCGGATATGGCTCACGAGGAGTGTAATTATCGGTGGCATTGTGAGCTTTGGGTCGGTTCTTCTTTTCTCTTCCGCTCATGACATCTCTGAGGTGATAAAGATTGGCACCTAAAGAGACACAGGTGACGAAAAGAAAGGAGCCAATGGCAGACACGAAAATCGTGAATAGTCTTGCTAGTCCGCCATTGAGATCTGTTCTTGCTGTGGGGTTAAGATTTGACATTACCCTATTGTTTCCAACCGTACAATGGTATTTACTAGCGAAGTTTACTTTTCACGTGTGCGCGCGCCTGGATATGCTGCTGCCGCGACCACATTTTAGGTCGGCTACACACCGGCTCGAAGGGTATACTTACTCCCCGCATTCACGTCGACTAGACAAATTCCTCAATTGGATATTGGGCGAAAGCTTATTTTGATTATTTTTTTTTATGTCAATTGTTTGCGAAATCTGCATCTAAGGTGAACGAAGCAAGCTGTCAAGAGTTTGTATTCACTAGCCACTTTTGAGATGCTGGCTTTTTAAAGATATGAACCTCCACCACTCCATTACATTTTAATAAATTGCAATGCTTTTTTAATAACTTACAATGCTTTTTTAATGAGTTTGATGCAATATTATTTAGCTTGCACTCTAGTAGCCAGCAAAATTTAGAGGGAGTATGAAATGAGCAGAAGCATCCATGTCTCCCACTTAATGTTTGTGACAATTTATCTTTAAAATTAGGTACGTTCGGCATGACACCCGGTACTGGACTTGATCTCACAGTTGCACTGCTAAGGAATTTAACTTTTTTATTTATGCAGTCACAGTATGGTTACATAAAAAATTCTGGCAATGTGTTAGACTTTTCATTGTTGTTATTCCATGTGTAATAAACACCCGGCTCTTTATCACATGAATTTTAGAGGAAACAAATGACTTCGTGGCCAAGTTGGTTAAGGCGTGGGACTGTTAATCTCAAGATCGTGAGTTCGACCCTCACCGAGGTCGTCTGTTTTTTTGTTTTTTCTCGTGAGTATTGAAAGGATGTATGCCGAGGCTTGTTGCATGTAACCTCAGGAATTAGTGGTAGTGGTCATCAGTGGCTAAATCTACTAATATTTCTCAAAGTTTTGAAAAGTCAGCCTCGGTCTGAAGTATTTCGTATATTTCCTCATATATTCTGACCCCTCCAAAAATTTGGTTGGTGCACTTCTAGTGCAGTGGCTTAACCTTTCTCAGGGCACGTCGCATTTACCCGTCCACCAAAGCTGACCTAGCGCGAATCCGCGCTGGGGCGGCTGGAAATTCCTTGGAGTTTCAATACGGGTGGGAAATTCGGTGGTTCTCCCCATCCAGCACGCTTGGCCTCGGTTACGCGTGTCTCTATTGCTCGTGAGAGCTTCCATGGCGTAGAAATTTACGCTGGGCGTTGCCATCAGAAAACCAGCATCTCGGTGCATGGGAGGCGGCGCGGATGGTTGGTCTCCTATGAAGAGGCTGTTGAGTGCAATTTGCGACCTTGGCACCCGATACCGATCATTGTCTTGAGTCAGGTTTTTTTTTTTTTGGTGCACTTGAGTGTCTGCTTGATGATCGCATCTGCTAGTGCCTGCACACAGCACAGCATTCTCTCTGAATAACTGAAGTAGAGAAATACCATTTTCCAGTGCTCCAATGATCATCGCAAGCATTCGAAGAATCTTTGCGTCTTTCAGGACAGAAGAAGAGGAGAAGTCGTATTCACGAAGCGCCTTCTTCAACCTATTAGGATTCTTGGGAAGTTGCGTTATCTTCTCCTTCATAGCTCAGAAGTTGTCCAAACAACCACACATTTTGTGAAGTCTGACATGATATCACGCGAACCTGGGCAGGATCGTGGACGGAAAGTAGCTCTACAATGGAGCTGAGTTAATGACATAGCGACGAAGAACGCATACCACATCAACAATTGATTCACATATATACAATGACCACAGATATATCCTAATATACAAAACGAAACAGCTCTTGTCACAAAAAAAAGCATCTGCGGCACTCCCGGATTGTGGAGGCATCACGCCCTAGTCTCTCAACAACACTTCCTTGGCCATTTCATATGCTGTCCACGAGATGGCAGTGCTCGGTATATTGAAGATGATTCTGGGCTTCCAGCCTCTCATAAAAGCTGACAAGCCACCTTGTTTGTGCAAAACTTTAGCTGCACTAATAAAGCCATTGACATTCCTCAAAGATTCATTGGTGGACACACCACGAGTCTGTAAGGCGGTCTTGATGCAGTCAAACGGATTGGTCAAAGCCGCAGCAATACCTCCGGCAATACCTCCGGACACACAGTGGTAGTAAGGATTGTAGGTGTGTGTTGGGTTAAGCACGGATGAAAAGTACTCATAGAAGCCGAAGTTCAAGGCCGCGAAGGGAATATTGGTGAATAAGGTGGTGGGGTATGATATGAAAAACGCACCCAAGCCCTCTGTTTTGTAGATGGCCAAGCCGGTCTTTAAGAGCTTGCTGTTGGAGGTGTTTGCAGTGTTGCTCATTTGCATTCTTTGCTTCAACATATCAAACGGCGTCATCAATGCATCGGACGCCGTGGTAGCTGCGATTCCTGCGCCGGACGCTATCAACGGATGGTTTTCGTCCGTCACCCACTTGCTTCCAGAATTACCTGTGGAGGCATTCGTCAACTTGCCTACTAAATACGTCTTGGAAGCCTCGAAGGTGGAGAAGTATATGGCGTGCGCAGGACCTGCTCCTAGAACCACGGACAGCACGCCTCTCCACAAAGCATAAGCTCCCTCGCTAGAGCTGATTTTGGAGATGGACGAGATAACCGACTTGTTAAGTTCAGACGTGGATGATATCACTTGCATTCGTGTTTTGATGGAGTCGATGGGGTACATCACAGTGTGCTCCATTATTCCGGCAAACGCTCCGGCCGTGAGGTGGGCAGCTATGCTAGCATCATCTGGAAGAGCCTCGTAGTCAATTTCCAAAGGGTCAACGCCGAGTTTGTGTGGTTGGTCGGCCATTCTTATCCGGGGTAAAGATCTATACACACTCGAAGGTCCTCACAGGCAGAGCAGAAAGTCAAGGCAATATGCGGTTAGCAGGCTGGCAGTCAGTGGAGTTCACGACTGTGCAATGGATTTGCTGATGGTAAGGCAGCCTTGGAAGCGTTCGAAATGGCGTGGAATGTGACCAGAAGAAAAGCGCTTAGTGCACGAAGCGAAAAAAAGAATGAAAAATTCCGGTGAGTATTGAAGTAGAGCGCAATGGGAGAGTATAAAGACACCCGGAGATTTAAATACAGAAAATATGGTGGTTTGTGTGGTTAAAGGTAAGAAATATGCTACTGATAAATTTTCTGTGTGCGCCATTGTTTTATATTTTTGTTTCTGAATCTTACATTGCAGTTCATTCTACTGGTTGCTGTGATGGAGATGATCGAGTTCGGATATAATCATTAGCTGCGTGGCGAGCCTCGGCTCCGGAACTATACAGGCGGCTGGTTCCGATACTGCGAAATTGGATGAGAGTGACAGGATTAAAAAACGTTACGAATAGATCAACCGGAGCAAAATGCATCAATCAGAGAAAAAGTACAACATTGAATCTCTGATCAAATGCATATGATAAAATGCACATGATAGAATAAACAAAAAGAAATTAAAATTTGAAAGCTTATTTAAAGATAAATTAGAATTTACGAAGGTTATGGATGTTAGGGTCTATAATTCAGTCTATACTAAGCCTAGCTACTGAGTATGCACTTTTGGAGAGATTTGTTTTTGAGATCTCTAGAAGCTTCAAAAATTTCCAAGATTTTGAGAGCCTGAAGACTGCGAGAACTTGAAGCCTTTAAAACCTAAAAAACAGAGGCCTGTTCAGGAACAATAGTCTTCACTTTGCCATTTTTCAAGAACGACTCCACGTTCTGGAGCACAAAATTCTCCATGTTCACCAAGGCTTGCACACTGTGCGTACCCATGTGAGGCAACGAAACCACATTGGGCAAGTTGTATAATTCAGCAGACACCTCGGGCTCGAACTCAAACACATCGGACCCAAAAGCTCCAATGTGTCCCTCCTTCAATGCAGCTGTAAGGGCAGCTTCATCAATCACAGCTCCTCTGGCAGTGTTAATGATTACCACGCCCTTTTTCATTTTCTTGATGACCTCGCTATTGATCAAGTGGTGGGTCTTGGGATTCAATGGCACACTTACCATAATGACATCGGACTTGCTGATCAAATCATCGAAGCTAACGTATTCTGTGTTGCTCTCCAACTCACTGCTCAACCTGGACCGGTTGTAGTAGGTGAACTTCTCGAATCCAAAGGGCTCCAAGCGAGCGCGAATGGCCCTGCCAATACCTCCCATTCCCAAGATTCCTACAACCTTTCCCTCGGGGTCGTATCCAATCCCAGCACCCCCGCACTTGCCGGTAGGCCACTTGCCTTGCACCAACAAATCGTGTCCCTCCTGGAAGTTTCTCATGGCTGCGAGTGTCAAATACACCGCAGTCAATGCAGTTGGAGCCTCCACGGGGTCTGTAATGTTAGACACCTGGATCTTTCTGTCAGTGAATGGCTGCACATCGATTTGGTCGTAACCCGCACCGTTGTGCGAGACGCTCTTCACAGACTCGGGCAAGTGAGACACCAACTCCGCATCGAAACGGCCTGTGTACTCAATTGACTGGAATGTTCTCGCAATACTAGTGATGTCCGAGTACTTGCCCTTCAAGTCTTTGAAGAACTCCTCTCTATTCTTGGACTCACACACTACAACCTCTGCAATCTCCGCCAATTTTTTCCATCCGTCTTCACTGGAGCTCCAGTCTCCTAGTCTGAGGACCTTTGGTTTAGTGGTAGCCATTTTGTATATGTTTGATGTGGTGAATGTTCGCTTAGCCTGGCGAGAAAATATTTGCGAGAGCATTGGTTCCCGCCCCGGCACCCGTGCGTTTAAATAGTTTGCGTATATGTGCTCTCGGGTTCCTTCCCCCACACGGGATAATTATCCCCCCACGCGCAATAACCCCTCCCCCACTCTCCATCGCTTGTTGCTCCATAACACCTCTTAAAAACCAAAATCGCTTTCTGTGGTCAACGCACGTGTCATTGAAAATGGGAAAACATTGTATACGCTTCAATTAAAGATTCTCCAACTTTGGCACCACACTGTCTTATCGCGTGGAGACCTCTACAGTATGTGCAGGTCCACGAAGCTTAGATATGCCTAAACGGGATCGTCGAACCGAGACCATCACATACCAGAAAAGTGTTTGGATACGTGCAATGGCGTGATTCAAGAGACTTTCGTTGGCATCCGTATAAAATACAAAAAAATTATCTGTAACATAAATGTATTCACCTTTCTGCTATCTGGATTTTATCTAGTTTCCAACAACCGTATTCGCAATTATCTCACTTAAATGACGAGGTTACCCCCGCGATACTTGAACGTGTCGATGAGCTTGTGGGTTTCTTCATTGGCCCCCATAGACCTCCTCTGAGGGAATCCCTCAAAAGACTTGGCGTAAGTGGCGACACCGTGGGCAATCAACTTGGTGTTCGTGACCCAAGCTTTATAGTTGACGTTTTTCAAATTGTCGCATGCTTTTTGATAACATTGGTCAAACCACTTATCTGCCTCACCTCCAGACTTAGCTGCACTCTCTTTGCTTTTTTTCTCGTCTGCGCCAGTATTGATGCCACCTACAGGGATACCATGATACAACATTGCAGTGTAATCCGATCTGCCATCAAATGGCACGATCTTGTAGTCCAAGTTGTTGGATTGGTACCACTTCGCATAGAGGTTCGTTAATTCCTTGCATCCCTTGGGTAAGTTTTTGTTGCTACCGTCAAGAATCCGGTACTCATAGTTTGGAGAAGCTATCATATCGTAGTCCATAAAGACACGCGTTTTCAAGTTTTCCAGATTCAGAAGGCCGCTCGCGTAAGCATAAGATCCGATAAGACCTTGTTCTTCTGCGGAGAACCAAACAAAACGTACAGCATTCTTGACTTTAAATCTTGTCAATTGTTTGGCCACTTCGAGTAGGGCGAGGGTGCCGGATCCATTGTCGTTGATTCCTGGGCCTTCCCTCACAGAATCCGAGTGAGCTCCCAAAGACACAACATTGTTGTGATCACCGCCCCGGGTTTCTGCCACCACATTGACAGTCAGAAACTTTTTGACGTACGAGTCCACAAACAATGTCGTACAAAACTTGTGTTCGGGATTTTTGGTCAAAATGTCAATATATTTTCGTGCATCCTTCTCAGGGATGGAAACAGTAGGCACTTCTTTTCCCGATGGGAAAGACAAGCTGCCATTGGATGGATAATGTTCATCGTAGATAATAAGACCAGAGGCACCAGCTTTTCCTGCAACTTTCAGTTTGTGGGTAAGCCAACACGCACCCCTTTTCACCAAAGCAATGTCGCCTTTAGCGAAAGTTTTAGGGTAGTCCACCAAATCACATCCATCGTCAGGAATTAACACCAATCTTCCCGCCACTGGCTTTTTGTTGAGAGTTGGTGGTGATAACTTGAAGGCTGATACCAGCGGTAACTCCACGCCGTCAATAATAAGGGAACAAGATTTGACTTCGCCGTCGTATGCGTCAAAGTTTTGCACAGTATACGAATAGTACTTGGAAAGCTTAGCCAACTCGCTGAGAATATAGTTGACGGTGCCCCAGTGTCCCTTTGAGTCAATCACCCTTGTAGGGTGGCCATTATTTTTGGTGGAGGTCTGAGCAATTTCAAACAACTTTTGAGCTCTCTCCCGAAGCGCATCTTCGGTAATTGAATCTTGCAATTTCTGGCTGTCGACAACTTTTTTTAAAAACCACGGTACGTTGGCGGGTGAGAAGATATTCTCTATTCTGTTGGATGCCTGCTGGGAAAACCTATCGTATGCCTCCGAAGCGATGCTACCGATTCCTGAACCACCTGACGGTTCATACCTGGCTGGGTTTGGGTTCTGACTCTGTCCAGAATTTTTCATTGTGCCATTGTTTGCTTTCTTGTCAGGACTGACCAGAAGCTGCTGTGGCTGATTGGAATTGGGGCCCAGAACCACCATCGGCTCTGTGGGTAATGTGTGGGCAACTGCAAGCAATATGAGTGAGACTATCGTGAGTTTCATTTTGATGAAAGTAATTTATTTGAAAAGTGCTTCAAGACATTGGCACCGATTAGGGTTTGCCTTATATAATTTTCTCTTGCGGCTCCATTTTCCGTATATCAAGTACTTCAGGCTGGACTTTTATTCCGCAGCAGATAAATCTGTATGATATCCTGGACTAACAGATCCGCGCACGTCCTTCTCGTTATTTCCTATACATTCCTTGATTCACTATTTAGTCCCCGAGTCTGAGTCCAAAACGGACCATGCCTATGCTGAATGTGGCGTGAACCACAAAGTCTCCGACAAAAATCTTCAAGTGGCAAAAATCTCCAAATGGCAAAAATCTCCAAGTGGCAAAAGTCTCCAAGTCTCTCTTAACCTCTCCGAATACGCGTGCGATCTGGAGTCCACACTTGATGAGTTGTCTGCACAGGTTCGCAGCTCATACATACTTACCAAATTCAACGTAGGAGTTACCACCAACGGATGACGTGCCTGGGAGGTACTGAAATTTCCATCAACCAAAAAACTTCATCGATGTTGGAATTACCGCAGTTCTTATACCTAGAAGCCGTTCTGCATAAATTGATGCATAAAATCATCCATGTTGAACTGAACATTTTGATGATGATGTTGCTGGCGGAATGCGGGTCCGCCCCTACCGTAAGAATGTTCTGCTCCCCCGCGGTCGTAGTCTGCCTTGGAGCTGGGGTTAGAAAGTACTTCGTATGCTTCATTAATTTCCTGCATTTTTGTCTCGATTGCCTTCTCGTCAAGATCCCCTCCCTTGTACTTATCCGGGTGGTATTTGAGTGTCTGTGTTCTGTATGCTTTTTTGATTGTCTTTTCGTCAGCGTCTTTGGAGACATCTAATATCTTGTAGTAATCCTTAGATCTGTCGAAATGCGATTGTTGTTGTTGTTGCTGCTGTTGTTGCTGCTGCCGGTAGAAGTGCTCTTGCTGCTGTTGGTGATACCTGCGCTGTTGCTCTCTTCTTATTCTCTCTTCATGCTCTTGGATGATGTGGTCTCGCTTTTGGAACTTGTGGGTCATTTTGACATTTTTGCTGAATCTTTCAAGAATTTTCTTGGCCTCATCGTACTTTCTTTTGCTCAACAAGGAGTCCACTTTGGCTAGATGCTTGGGTAAGAATGGATGGTCGTCTTCGATGACTTTTGCACAGATTGCTTTTTTGTCGGGGGATTTTGCATCGATGCTGAGTTCGCAAGCAAACTTATTCAATACCTTGATAAAGGGAAGCGACTCGGGATGTACACCCGGGAACTCAGAAAGGCAAAAGGAAGTAGCGAGATGAAGAAGGTATTCCAAGTTGGTCTTAACATCCAGTGGCAATTGGGCCATTTCCTTCTTCGACAATTTGACAGGACTGGAAAGGTCTTTGTAGAGAGAAGGATCAAACTTCAATGCCAACTTTTCTTCTGATACCACGGCATCAGTTCCGCCGTACAAGAACTCGTCCACCATGAAGTACTCTTCGAAAGCCTTGAGAATGGTCTGCAATTTGGAATAGACCTTGCTTAGTCTTCCACAAGATAGGAAGTCATTATCAATGCGTAGACAGCTCTTGACCGTGTTCCAAGCATCCAGAAATTTTCCCTGGGTGAAAAGAAGAAATTGCGAGTGCACGGTGTATTTGACCAAATCTCTGGACCCCGAAAGACGCGTGACTTTGATATAGTCTCTGGCAAGATCATCAAACGAAATTTGCTTCCCTCTTCTTGCTTGGTACTTTGCAAACTTAATTTCAAGCTCATAGCCCGCAACATTGTCCGGGGTCAACGCTATAAGTTCGTTAGCAATTTTGGTCGAGAAGTCATGGATGATGGTTTCTTCAACGTCGGCATCTTCAGCAAGCGTAGAGTCAATGATTTCATAGTTGATCTCCCATTCCTTCATTTGCTGGAAAATGTACGGAAATCTATCCTCAGAGAAGGTGTTCCGAATATCACTGAACTGGCCATTCCTGAGCCACATTTGCACCAATTTTTCTGCGGCAGGTGTGAAGTCAGCATCTAACCTTATGGCTGCCAAAAGATCTTGAGTAGCAACGTTAATTTTGTTGATACCAATTGCAACCAACGCCTTCTTGTAGTAGACTTGTGCTAGCGTGGAATTCAGAAGTGTGCCTGAGCTTTCGATATCCTTGATCAATAGATCATACTCATTGAGCACATTGAAGCTTGGGCCCTCCGTAAGAAGCAAGTTCTGTGCACCGCTAATCCGCTCATTAAGGTCATGAGGATCTGCCATCACATTGACTAGCATCAATGCTAGGGTTACGATTTTGGAATACTTCATATGCTATTTCTGGTGGCTTTGGATGTGCGCTTGAGTATGTCTATATATACGTGTTCCTATACTGTATATAGTACGCTTGCAAAGGAGCATCTAAGAGATTCACCAGTCACATGACGATCCTTCATTGTTCAATGAACAATCAATAACCTTAAGTATTACGTGGAGCAAAAATAAGACAGTGATGAAATCACGCATGAAACAGTACGTCAAAGCTACTTCTTGTTTTATGAGCATTTCGAACTTCTTATATAGTTCAACTACTTGAAAAGTTTAGCCAAAGAAACGGCACCCTCGTCGTTCTTAGACATGACCTTTGCCACGGCAAGTTCGAAATCTTCTTGAGTCACGTGTATTCTCCGTTCTCTCAATGCATACATGCCGGCCTCGGTACATATACCCTTGACATCAGCACCCGAACAGCCGTTCATCTTCTCTGCGATTTTGCGCAAGTCAATACCTCTCGTCAAATTCATAGACCTTGAGTGAATCTTCAAGATATCTGTGCGGGCTGCGACGGTTGGTGCAGGGAATTCAATTTTTCTGTCAATACGACCCGGTCTCAATAATGCTGGGTCCAAAATGTCCAATCTATTTGTAGCCATGATGATCTTGATATCTTTGGAACTCTCAAAACCATCCAACTGGTTAAGCAACTCCAACATAGTTCTCTGGACTTCCGAATCTCCGCCAGAAGAGCCTTCCACTCTTGAAGACCCGATCGAGTCGATTTCATCCATGAATATAATTGAGGGCGCATGTTCACGAGCCATCACGAAAAGCTCACGCACCATTCTAGAACCCTCACCAATGTATTTTTGCACCAACTCCGATCCAGAAACACGAATAAACTTACAGTCGGTGTGGTGGGCCACAGATCTTGCCAAAAGCGTCTTTCCTGTGCCTGGAGGACCGTACAAAATAACACCCTTAGGCTGGGCAATACCCAAGCTCTCGAAAAGCTCGGGGTGTTTGACGGGCAACTCGATCACCTCCTTGATCTCCTTGATTTGCTTGTCCAAACCTCCCACCATGTCGTATGTAGAATCAGGCACTTTCTCCACCATCATCAATGACACCAACGGGTCAATCTTATTGGGGAGAATCTTGTGCAAGTCGTAGGAGTCGGACTTGAGGCATACCCGCAAACTCGGAGTCAATTTCTTGATGTCGATATCTTTGGTAATGTTGACGATGTACTTGCCTTCGGGATGAATCTTCACAAGAACCTTCTTGAGCCCCATGACCTTGACAACCTCTCCAACGTAGGAGCCAGGTTCTTGGAGGAGCCTCAATTCGTCTTTTAGCTGGCGGACCTTGGAGTTGAGTTTGTTCCTTTGTGCCTCCAATCTCCGCAAGTTCTGGGTTGTGGTCTGGATCTTGATCTCTGCATCCTGAATTTGTTGCTCGAAGTATGGCTTGATGCCACCCTCGTGTATATAAGGTGCTTCGACTGCAGTCATGTTGGGGCAATGTGGTGTGGATAAGCTTGAGTATTTGCCCTCGTAGTACGACGCTCGCACGACCAGGCCCCAGTGCTATGTGCAGGATTTTGTAATTAAAATAATGTCAATGAAGCAAAAGCATTCTTACAGTGGGGATGAGAGGAATAGATTGATGGTTTTCATTCTTTTAATCTATAAGTTAGCGATGGGTTTGATGGCAAGTGCTTTCCATTGCAGGATGTACAGGCCTGCGCTCGCATATCAAGTGCGCAGTGCTCCACCTAAACCATTGTGGGAACGCTATGGAACTACTTAAGCTTCTAGTATTTGCAGCGTCCGCCAGCTGCGTGCAGCAATTCTGCAAGTGTCAGTGCCTAGACCAATCCATCACCAAGAAAATCGACGAGTGTAGCTCTTGCACGAAGGAGTGGTGTATTCAGCAGAACAAGAACATCTGCCTGACGGAAGAAGTGGCCGACTCTATCATCATCAGCTGCTTCCAAAACGAATCCACAAAGGAGCACGTAATGGTGCTAGCATTCACATTGGCTGTGATTGGTCTTCTTGGGAATCAAGTGTACTTGTACTTTCGGCCCTCCAACAGGTACTCAAATTAATTATGGCCAATAGGGAATAAGAATTCAAGGCAAATTTTTTGGGCCCGAAAGGGATTTTATTTGAGCGTTTTTTATGCATTTGCTGTGAAAGTACCATACAATTAGTGGAAAATACAATAGAGTCATGGATACACTCGAGTCACGCATATATTAGAGTCACGCATATCCTAGAGTTGTGAGCACTGGAACCAAGAACCCAGTCAAGAACACCAGTCAAGAACACCAGTCAAGAACACTACTTACGAACTCTAGTAATGAACTCTACTCATCAATTCTAGTCTTGGACACTAGAGTCATCAACATATTTAAAATCGCTAACATACTAAAAAATATCATACTTAAAAATAACATACCTAAAAATATTAATTGTCTAAAATTATTGAAAATCTCCATGAATTGCAGTGGTCAACAGTATCATAATTAGCGAGTTTTATGTCATACATTTATTTTCCAGACCAGTTTTTGGGTGTGTTACATTGCGGTCGCATAACATTCTGGTCGGGAGGAACACCGCGTCCAAACACAGGCCTCGGCAATTCAAGCGACAAAAGCCATTGATTATAATGTAGCCATATCAAAGTACAACTTATTGTCAGGGTCACGTTCTAAGTTATATATAACTCTTCTCCGAAGGCTTTTCCGTGCGTATCAGCCAATTCTGTCAGATGCATGGCGCACGATTTCAGTCTGAGACAGACTTCACATAACTGTCGGCTACAACTCTACGCGATCCCAGAAAAAGTCGTGCGGAACCTAGCCGCAAGTACTGAAAATTTTTTTTTTTACTTTTATATCTGCTTTCTCCCCTCCCTAAGATAAAGTCCCTCACTTTACCCTTTAGTCATTCTCCTTTAAATACAACATATTTAATCAAGGGGCATTACTTCTGAACGAATTCTTCTCGTACATTAGTTCTGTATTGATTGTTAGTTGGCATTTACCGGTAAACCAGTCCTTGCCGCCATTCGGAGCTCTTTTTTGATCTCCTATCCTTATTACGGGCAAAATCCTGGCTGATCCGGCTAATCCAAAATGTCCGAAAGAACGGAAAATTCTCCCAAGCAGCAGCAGGCGCAAGCCGCTTCCCAGGCTGCTGGCGACTCTCCAAACCCGCCCCCTCACACGCAAAGCCATCATTCCCAGGGCTACCAAGGGAAGGCTAACAAACCCCATTTCCAGCCCTCGGGTCCTTCCAATCCCTCCAATCATGGTGGAAATAGACAAGGTGGCTATCAGAACTCCAACAACAACAAGTTTTACAACAAACGTAACTATAACCACAATAACCAAAAAACAAACGGTGCCAATAATCACAAGCAGTATCCAAACGGATACAGGTATAACCCGAATGTATACGGTGGCAACTACTACTATTCATACCCAATGATGCCTGGAATGAACGGCATGCCCACTTACCCTCCTCAACAACTGCCACTGCAAACTCATGCTACCCCTCATCAATATTCAGTTCCATCGCCAGCTTCTTCTAAAGTGAAGATCACTGATAAGGATGGAAAACAAGTCGATTTAGAGGGCAAAGGCAAATTATCCGCCTCTAGTTCAGCCAACTCGACGCCTGTTTCAGCTTCGAGTGTTTTGCATCAAAGTCCTGCTGACCTGAAACCTTCTTTGTCCACTTCCTCTGCTTCTGCTTCTGCTCCTGCTTCTGCTTCTGCTTCTACTTCCCCGGCATCTGCTACTCCAGCTGTTACTCAAGCCCCAGCAGCAGAGCCAAATGCAGGCAAGCTTTCTGCTGCTGAAGAGTTCAGAAGAAAGATTTTGGAAAAAGCTCAAATTGCTAAGAACAAGAAGGCTGCTGAATCTGCCAAGACTGCTCCTGTGGAGGTCAAGCCTGAAGCTCCCAAGAGTGATGCAGAGGATGTCAAACCAGTCGAGACCACTGTGCAAAAACCTCACACTCCAGCTGCTGATCTGAAGCCCTCTCCTGTTGCTGCACCAGCTGTTTCCAAAAAGGAAACTGAAAAGACATCTGAGCAAACTCCATCTAGCATTTCTGAAAAAGCATCATCTGAAACTTCTGCTGCTCCTGTTTCTAGTGCCTCGGCCACTAGCAAAGAGGTAGAGCCCGTCGAAGAAAAATCGACCAAAGAGACTGTCTCTGAGCCAGTTTCAGAGCCAGTTTCGGAGCCAGTTTCGGAGCCAGTTACTGAACCAGCTTCTGAGCCAGCTTCTGAGCCACTTCAAACTGAAAAAGATTCCGAAGCTGAGCCAGCCTCCAACGATTACGCCAACAATGGCGAAAACGATAGCGAAAGCGAAAACGAAAGCAATGATGACAGCAGAATCGATGAAGAAGAAAAGGAATCAGTGTTCGATCTTTCTATGTATTTCGAGAGATTGGCCACTGCTACTCCTTTGGAAGACCCTTTCGCGGTGTCCTATCCATACCCTCTTGCTGGCGTGGATCCCAGATGGAAGTCTGAGACTAAGAAGTATAGATATGATCCTCAATTTTTGCTTCAATTCCGTGATGTTGTGCAATACTCCATTGATGATGCCTGGAAAGAGAAGCTCGAGAGCTTAGGCATTGTGCCAAACAGAAGACTGGCCTCCGGTCCTCAAAGAATGAACTCCAACAAGTTCACTGGCTCTATGCAAGGTGGAAGATTCAATGGAGCCATGCCAGGAAGACTCGGTCAGTTTGATGGAAGGCAAAATTCCAGAAGCGGATCCAAGAGAAGAGGAGGTTCTAGTGCTGGTGGTCCAAGAGATAAGTCACTTAGAAACAGAAATCAATCCAAGAGAGGTGGAAAGGATTTCGTTAAGGAAGACGAACCCACAATTCCTAAAGAAGAGATCAAGCCATTGGTGGCCAGTGCTAATAGATGGGTGCCTAGGTCTAGGCAAAAGCCACAGGAGGAGAAACTCGCCCCAGATGGAAGTGTTCTCCTTACTCCTGAAGATGTGGAGAGAAAGACTAAGTCTGCATTGAACAAATTGACATTGGAAATGTTCGACCCAATCTCCGAAGAGTTGTTGAAGATTGGTCACCAATCCATTTGGGAAGAAGATGCCCACACTATCAAACAAGTGATTTCCTTGACATTTGCTAAAGCTTGTGACGAACCATACTGGTCTACCGTGTATGCCCAGTTCTGTGCTAAGATGTTGAAGGAGGTGCCGGAAGAAATTAAAGACGTCAACACTTTGTCTAAGAGTGGAGAAGTTGCTCACGGTGGTGACTTTGTCAGAAGAGTCTTGTTGGCCACTTGTCAGTCTGAATACGAGAAGGGATGGGTTGACAAGCTTCCGACCAACGAAGACGGGTCTCCTTTGGAGCCTGAGATGATGTCGGACGAATACTACGCAATGGCAGCAGCTAAAAGAAGGGGACTTGGTCTTGTCAAATTCATTGGTAATTTGTACATCTTGAATATGTTGAACGACCAAGTCATTTTGCATTGTTTGAGGGATCAATCAAAGAATGTTGTTGATCCTTCTGAGGACTCTTTGGAGAATTTGGCTCAGTTGATCAAGACTGTTGGTCCAAGATTCGAGGCTTCCGAAAGAAATAAGGCAGCCTTGACCCTTGTCTACGATAACATCCAACAAATCTTGGACAACTGCAAACTCTCATCTAGAATCAAGTTTATGTTGATGGACTTGCAAGATTTGAGAAGAGCTCAGTGGAAGTCTATGAAGCTGGAGTCCGGACCTAAGACCATCAAGGAAATTCACAACGAGGCCGAATTGAAGAGAATAGAAGAGAGCAGAGCTTCGGCAGAGAAGAGAAGACAGAACAAGGGCGGCTACAACTCTGGTTATCAGGGAGGTGACTCAAGATCTAACTCCAAAATGGGTTCGTCTTGGGGTAACAGAAAGGATTCTAGACAACCTACCAAAGACTCTAGGGGCTTCATGTCTATTTCTAGAACCCAGTCTAACAAACCAACTCGTGACAACTCTACGCCCGCCCAGACTCGTGAAAACTCTAAAAGAACTGAGTCGGTTGCATCCAATATTTTTGCAGCCTTGGGGGGTGACCATGATGATGGAGATGCTGCAAACTAATGTTGCAAGTCAATGTTTCTGTTCAGTCCTCTAAATTGGTATTTAAAATACCGCCTCTTGCATAACCTTTACTCTCGGTATATCCTGTACTAATATTTCTAAATACATATTGCTAAATAATTTTTGTAAAGATGTTGCTAATAATCTGTAAAGATATTGCTAACAATCAATAATCTGTAAAGATATTACTAAAATCTGTAAAGATGTTACTATTAATCTATAAAGATATTACTAAAATCTGTAAAGATATTGCTAAATTATCTCCTGTAAAGCTGACATATCTGTCCACAGACTATCTCCACCAGTAGTGTACGTGGCTGGCAAATCCTGTAATGAAACTACTTCTAGTGGTTTAAGTGTAATATCCAGAGAACTTTCCCTTGTACTAAGTAATTCTTCCACCAAAGCATCATCGTACACCACATTTAGAATCACATCTTGAGCTCTTTGTTTTGCTGGAAACACATTTTCGTGAATGCTGGTATACGTTTCGACAAAACGCATCGCTGTATCTAGCCGTTCGCCGCGTTCTGGAAGCCTTTCCATGAGAGTCTCGATGCAGCCAATGAGGACTTGCATCCTGTCGCTGTCTGACTTTTGTAAGCACTTGAAGGCAGAAACCAACTCCACTAAAATACCCTCTTGAGATGGTGTATATTTGCTTGCATACACAATGAGGGATTTGATAATGAAGAGAGGAGACTCCCCATTTCGTAGCATTAGCAACATGCATTCAATGGCACGCACAAGATTGTTCTCGGGTATCTCCTCCAGTGCCGGCTCCTCCACGTCCTCATCCGAGTAGATATTTCCGGCTTCAACATCACTATCATCTGAATAGGGGATGTGCTTGTCCCAGATTTCTTTTTCTGGAAAAAGGTCAGAGTCTTGCAGCAAGACTTGGCGGATTGGAGAAGAGTTCAATGCGTGATGAGCAGGTTTGAAACTATGAGACACTGGTTTGAATGTATGAGACACGGGTTTGGATGAATGAGACACGGGTTTCATTGAATGAGACACGGGTTTGAATGAATCAGTAAGTTTCAACTTTCCTGACAACCTGGGCTTGCTATTTTCAATAGCTGAAAACATCAGGGAGACATAAGGCAAACTGCTGGAATGAGCCAAGCCAAACCGCGCTTTAGTAAGGCTTTCGATGAGCTGCTTCACATCTTGCGCAGTAACACTCACCGTATCAGTAGACAGAATGTCTACTTTGTAAGAGACACTTTCAAAGTTCAGACTCATCAATTCTATCACGTTAATAGCCGCTCTCATGTCGCCGTTGGCGTACTTGGCGATATCGGCCATGGAGTCCTCGGAATACAGCAAGAACTTGAGCTGCATACACTTCTTCCGTTTGATATTTTGAAACAACACGGCTCTTCGAGTAACACGGTGCACATCTTTTTCATCCAACGTGTCCAAGAGGAAAAGCTGGCACCGAGACATGATGGCGCCTCGGATTCGCTTCCGGGGCTCAACTGTTGTTGCCCCAATAAACACAAAGTCACCACTTTCAATAAACGGCAAAAGAAAATCCTGTTGAACCGAAGTGAAACGATGGATTTCGTCAATAAAAACCACCACGCGTAGCCTATCGGAGCCACGTCGAAGTCTGGAGGTGTTTTCAGATCGGATTTGGCCCAGCAAGTCTCTCAAATCTGCCACTGTGGAGTCTGTAGCCGAGAGTTCCACAAAAACGTAGTGGGCATGGTCTGCCAAAAGCTTGGCTATCGATGTCTTCCCCACACCCGGTGGGCCACAAAGTATCATCGACGGTAGGTACCCCAAGCGAAGAAAGTTGGTAATTTCACCATTGGGTGAGTTGATTAGATGCCTCTGTCCAATATAGTCCGCAAGACTCTTTGGCCTTAGTAGCTCTGAAAGCGGTAGGTGCAACTGTGAAAACAAGTCTTGTTCAATGGACTCCATTGGCCATGTATTCCATACTCTTAGCACCAGTAGTGCACTTCTCGATACCTGTTGCACAACTCTATGCACAACTGAGGCAGCTCAACCCCACAA